>JAIPMN010009682.1:3441-13713 GCA_020650975.1 Apostichopus californicus
ACATCCAAAAGTGCAGGAAGTAACATGAGCTGTAGCACACATAACTGAAAGGTATCTGTTTAGGGGGAAAAACAGTGTCAAAGGTCATCATGTTGTTTTAGTCATGGATGAAAGAAGCATCATTAGTTACAGCATGACAGCATATCTTGAAGGGGTCCCTAGATAAGAAAGACAGGTTTATAGCGATTGGAATTGTCAAAGGTAATCAGATTGTCCATAGTAATGGATAAAGTAACCATGACTGTGAAAAACGAATCATGAGAAACACATAACTGGTAGATTAATAATGGAAGGGAGTCCCCTTGGAAAGCTCTGTGATCCTTTCAGAAAGGGGTGGGGAGGAGGGAGGGGGCAATGTCAAAGTTCATCGCACTGCATTAGTCATGGTAATAAATGGGATTGCTATTTATAATTTTCTAACCGATACTGACATGTTTGATTTTTACCTCATGGGAACCCCCTCTGTCATATCATCTAATCTGTTAATATATTGTAATGGTTAAAACTAAACCAAACTGACAACTCTGTAGTCAGGGCAAATGTATTTTTATCCGTTGTCGTCCCTGATCATACTGAAAGGACAGACTTTTCGGTTAGGACGACCAAAATCATGCTTTGGGAGGAGGTCGTCCAGTGGAGAACTAGTTGTTTACTTCAATATTCAGGTTACATTGTAAAATAAAAACCTGCAAAATAGGTTAAAATGAAAATATTGGTATCATCCTCCATCACTTTGGAGATACTGAAATAAAAAGAAAAATAGCAGTCGGCCTACGATCCACCCAAAGGAGAGTTTTTGTGGCCCAAAGCTGGTGTTCTATTCACCAAACAGGCACATCACTCCTTGGGCTTCATATTTTGAGACCACCGACTTTGCTCTTCGGACAATCAAGAATGTCAGGCCCGGTCATCATCCGAGGGACGACTAGGTAGCCGTCGCCCCTGGTAGTTGTTCAACAAAGGTTGAAAGGACACAACCAGGAATCGCTGTCTCTAGCTGATGGATATTGGATAGCTTAATATTGGTTGAATAAATGGCCACGTCACAATGTTACAGTCTCATTTGATATATGCTTTCCGAGTCTTTCTTAGCCAAGTCACTACAGTACAACAAATTTTGCTTGTTGATTAGAAGGAAGTCAGTGTTTCAACTCACTTTACAATGCCTATGTGGATATATTTTGCCCAAATTTTTGCTTTCTTTTTCAAATCTTTGGCAATGGTGAAGAACTTCCTTGTTTGTATACAACAATGAGATGCAGTCAACTATTTTGGATAACTGTCAGTTTTCTCACTTTTCCCAAGTGAAGCTTTGTCTGAATCTTGTGAGAAAGGTAGAACCAACCTACCGTTGAAGCAGGCAGGGTCACTCTTTAAATCACCTTTCTTTTCAAAACCCATATTTTTTTGTACTCTTTTGTGCTATATGTCTCACTGAAAGCAACAGCCTTGCAGTTTGCACGGTAACGGCTATTAATAACATTGTAAATATAACATCACCATCTCTGTTTTCTTTCTTTTAAATGAAAACCAATGGTGTACAACACTGAATAATGCAGTGTGTCACCCATAGGCGCCTTGCTAACCAAGACCACGATGATTCGTTGCCCCTCCCCTCCAGAAATACCACCCCATCGCCCCCCTCTCTGCAAACACAAAATACACAGACCAACAAAGGAAGTTTCATTTCTAAGTTTCAGCAAATAAGTGTCCAGGTTCTCAAAGTCGTTTTTATATTTGCCTCTATTGGTGTTCTAATGCTATGACATCATCTGGGGTCATGAATATTCGTGAGTGATCTCTAACACCTTCTCATCACGGTTTTGTATAAATCAAAGGGTATATCTGATATAAAAACAATACAAGCGTGCCACCCGTCAGTCAAAATTCATTACCCTCCTAGTACCTAGAACCAATGGGGTTACCTATGCCAAACGTGCTTTTTTCAGTTTCTGGTCCCAAATTGTGGAATTCCCTCCCAAACCATTTAAAATGTATACCTATTAAATCACTTTTCAAATCTAAACTAAAAGCCTACCTCTATGCTAAACATTTTTCAATTTGATTTGTAATTATTTTTCATTGTTGCATTATTGTTTTTGCTTTTCTTTCTATTCAAACTATATATGTACAGCGCTTTTGACAACTATTTTGTTTATAATTAGCGCATTATAAATCTTAGTTATTATTATTATATAAAATACATTTCCATGGAAAACAGAACACACTCTCTTTGCATATGTTCTTCACAAAGAAGAACATTTCCTACAGATGTGTCCAAGTGGGGGTGGGGAGGGAGGGAGGGAGGGGATGTGTGTTTGTGTAGATCAATTGGTGTCTCTAAAGGCACTGACCACCTTTAACTTTGTGAAGTTGGATGAACCTCACTGCCGGAACCCTCTGCTTGATACCGATGTTTTCTCGTACCTATACAAACTTTCCATCAAAAGATTCTTTATGATTTGCATTTCGATTATTTTTGAAACCCTATGCCATAGAATGTCTGTGCTAACTCCGGTCATAGATACAGTATTCATGAGTGACCCAGGTTGAATTCGCTTGACCATTTACTCACACTTTTCAGATGAACCACACAACCAGAGCTCTCTACCATAGGATTCTTCTTGTAGTGTTCGACAAGGTCTGTAAGGGCATCAAATTGCTCCCCACCTCCGATGCTGTATTTGTTTTCCTGCAGAAGAAATAAAGAAAGAGAGGGAGAGTGTGAGACAAGAAAATGTATATTCGTTAAAGGCATTGAAGATTCGCCCCAAACCGCGTGCCGCCATCTGAAAAAGTTAACTTTCCGTTGCTTGCAAGTGAAGTTTTCTTCTTGTCCCTACAAAATGCAGACAGTAATGAAACGTGATCCCTTGTTATCTTTTATCTAGACCTGAGATGTCCATCGCTGCTATGTACACTGTGTTGTGGGTATTGAACTTAGCTGTATGTATTGGCTGTACGCTAGTGTCTAATTACCGATGGTAGCAAGCTGTGTGTGTATTTTCTGGGATCGATGGTGGTGTCTAACACTTCTGTTACACCTAATTCGAAACTAGGTCAGATTACCGGCATGAGACATTTCTTTGTGCCCGAGTCTTCACACCCTTTAAGTGAATATCTACTTGAAAAAGCCAGCTAAGGTGAAATGTATAAAAATTAGAGGGCCTGACAATTTTTGTGACAACACAGAAGAAAGCAAGAAGGAAGGAAAAGAGAAGGAAAAAAACACATGCATATTCCATCATAGACTGGCAACTCGAAGGAGTTTGAAAGCATGAACAAGGAAGGCTAAAAAGAACTTCATGACCTTTCTCTGTTCATGTAGCCTAACTTCCTGGTTTAAATGAAACGAGTTGATTGCTCTTAAGACTAAAACAATACAAAACTATGAATCATAGACAGGAGGTCCTTTATGTTAAGTTCTCTAAAACAATACCATCTCAGACGGGTTAAGAAAGACATGTCAGATGATCGTGAATTGCATTTAATGTACGACCCTCTTCAAGGTTGTGCATTAATGACTATGTGAGATGAGACTTATAAGTACTGTCACTTTCAACTATCAATGGGGTGTCAATTATTCTTACAAAACTTACATAAAGCTTATAAATACATGATAATCTCCTCACAACCCATTGCACTCTCATTCTACCATGCCTGGAGTGACACAGTAACCTTTCTTTTTTATCACTGTACATACATGTATACTCAGTGATCGGTCACTACTGGTCAAAGAGGAGGGAGGAGGGAGGGAGGGAGGGACGTGTGACGGCAATTTCCTGCAAGAGCTTCATCAATCTCCAGATAAGTCCTGCCCCAAAATACCCAAAGTTAAAAAGATTGCTTAAATCAGGCTGTAGTATACAGTCGCTTCAAATCTAATTCGTTTAAATCTAGAACAAACAGCAAGTGAAGTGCGGATGACTATTGTACCGATTCCATAGAATCTAACGGATAATGAAGTCCGATTGATAAAAGGTTTCCAAAGTCAGTTTTGGGTGGTTGCTCAGGAGGTTTTTCGAGCAGCAGTAACAGCTTGCCAAGAGCGTACATACAGTGTTAAAAATGTAATGCCAGTTCACTACTAAATGCACAGCAGAGCGCAGAGGTTGTGAGAAGACAGGTAAGTGGAATTAGCAGTATTGCATCATTATCCTATAAACCCTGGTGGTATTAGGAACAATAACCACTTCCTCTTTACTGCTGATCCAGCATTTATACACTGGCAAATCATGTTTGCATTCCCGCTTGTACAGCCCTTACCATATTATTGCGCTGCATATTAAAGCACATTACAACATTACGGCAAATGTCTTACATGGCATATGCTGGAAAGCTTCACACAAAAGATAGCTGCCATGAAACAGCTCAGTGAGATTGTCTGCTCCTTAAATTAATGGGAGGGGTAAGGGGGGGGGTGGTGAAATGACGCAGTCCTATGGAGATGGAAGGGTTAGCAACTCTCTAGGTGGAATATTTGTTTTATATAGATTTGTCAAGATTCATTCATTTACCGTTATTTTATAATAATTAAAATTATTTTATATATAATATTACAGTTTTAAATGGTACAACCTGAGAAAGGTATGATACGTCGGCCTCTGCACAGCAAACAATGCATCTTTACTTGGAACTTCAAATTTCCCCCCTCTGAACCCTTTCCTACTGTAATACAATGTCAATTTCTATCGCATACTATATTAGAATGCTGAGTAACAGCACATGATAACCAATGACTTCCACAGAATATTTAACCTTTAAGGATTTCCTTCCTTCCTCAGATAACATTCAGCATCAGACCTTTTAAACAAGATTCGACCTATTCCTCGAATCTCTTTGCGATGCATATTCACGTATGGTCTTATCTGCAACACCTGAGGGTGTACAAATGCATAACAATGGCATGATCCGAAAGGCATGGAAGTGATGGGAAGGAAGGCATAATACATTGGAAAGGGGTGGGGGAAGGGGAAGGGGAGAGGGGAGGGGAGTGGAACCAGTGTCTTAACTGTATTTTCATCAGTTAACACAGAAAGACATACCTAGAATTTTTTTGACCAAACTTAAAGAGGTTATTCTGCAAAGATTTCTGGCTCTACTGAATGTTGAATAGATGTATCTACAGCATCTACAATTTCCTATTTTAATCTTACTCAAGTAGTAAAACATAATATTCATACCTGATAAAAGGAAACATGTTGTCAACTATATCAAAAGTAGCCAAGTTTGTTACTACAAAGTATATTTAAGATCACACACCAAAACTACATTACGAACTGCAGACTTGTTTTTTTCCCCCCTTCTTTGTAGAATTCATAATAAATTGTGTACTAATATACACAAAATGTAAATTGTATTCAATACCCAAAGGAGCCGAGGCTGTGTAAATGGAACTGAACAAGAAACAGCATAGTCTGCTCTAGAAGGCATGCAACAGTATATATGATATATGACTGTAGTCTACTATGTAGTTATATACTGTAAAGGTAAAATATAGTATGATTTAGTTATGTTTCATACAATAATCAACAGGCAAGGTACAGTATGTTCTAGTTTTAATGTTTCATACAGTGTAGTCTACTATGTACTATGTAGTAATCTACCGGCAAAAATACAGTATGATTTAGTTATGTTTCATACAATAATCAACAGGCAAGGTACAGTATGTTATAGTTAATGTTTCATACAGTGTAGTCTACTATGTACTATGTAGTAATCTACCGGCAAAAATACAGTATGATATAGTTATATTTCATACAATAGTTTACAGGCAAGCTATAGTATGTTGTAGTTATGTTTCATACAGTAGTCCATTATATAGTGATCTATGGGCAAAATACAGTATGATATAGTTATGTTTCATACAATAGTTTGCAGGCTTGAAGCTATAGTATGTTGTATTTACAGTATGTTTCATACAGAGTCCATCATGTAGTAATCTATGGGCAAAATACAGTATGATATAGTTATGTGTCACACAGTATTTATAGTCTACTGTACATTAGCCTACAGACAAGCTACATATAGTTGTGATTCATACCTACACATAAATATATACAGTACTCTGTACTTCTAACAGACCGTTATGAATTATCAAACATAGAATATCCACCCTGTTCACTAAGATATTGCTGTATCCTGGCTACTGCCATAAGTATCACATGACAAACAAGTTTTTGAGGACTTAATTTGTAACCCAACGTTATTTCCTTCCCCTGCATTGCCAAATAACAAGATGGCAACTTACTGTAGAATTGCAGAAACTTGGTACGGTGGTAGGCTTCTTTGAAGTTGTTTTTGCTTACCATGAATACCATAACATCCTCTCACTCCTCCCCCCTCCGTTCCCCCCCCCCACAATGCCCATCCTTCCTATCCACATTTCTTCACCCTTCCTGAATTTTTTTTTGGTCAGAGCATCTTAGCCTAATGACAGCTAATGTAGACCACGGTAACCTCCATTCAGCAAAATTCCTTTCCAATGATGCTGAGCTGATGCGTACATTCACCAGGAATCTGTTGCTCTTCTCTCTCACTTCATAAACAATCCTCTTGGACGAGCTGTCACTTATACGCAATGACATCTCACACTTTAAATGTCGAATAAAGGTTAATTAAAAAAGTTAAATAAAGAAGAAAAAACAGTCGACCATAACGTTGTACTGTATGGGACTTACTGTATAGGCCGAGTGGTGTAAATTAGGTAACACCGGCCAGTAAGCTTTAGGCTATATTTGGACCTGTACTTTTATCCATCTGTACAGCGGATCATAACTAATTATACACGCAATACTTACGCTGCATCGATTCAGTTGACATTCATCATACATTCTTTTCTAGTTGTTCCCATTACATGTAGTATTTCATTGATCCCTCCTGACCCGGTTTCCATACTCACCCGTGACAAGCTTACCTGTCTCCTCACAACATTAGCACTATCACTCTACCATATCTAGAGTGAAGTGATAAACATTTTAGCACTTCAGTGAAGGTGCTGATCGAGGTTGTGAGGTGACAGGTAATTAGAAAGAAACGTTAACCCCTGACCTACAGTACCTTCAATCTCGAGAAATTCCCGGAACTTTCAGGGTTTGGACATTTACAACAACGATCTGAAAAATCTGTCTCCTGAAAACATTTAGCATCGATCCTGAGAAGATCGGTCATTAACAGTCTATGACCCTCCTTCTCCGTCTCAAGAAGATAATTTATTCAAACATTTGAAAAGTTTGAAATTACTGCAGAAAGGAAAAGTATCATGATGTCTATGAAGTACTTTGGTGACTGGTTCCGAGTGTATTACACAGTGTGCGTTTACTGTAATTTCCTGTTATTTTATCGCAATGCATTTTCGCATGTAAAGCCATGTATGATCTAGGTCTCCAATCTCAAACAGTAAGCGAAAAGATATGAAAGTTAAAAAGCTTCAAATTACTAGTTAGTAGGAAAAGTACTGATTATGGTAAGCTTTAAGTAGGATATTTTTCCGTAGAGGTCCTGGCACGTCTTCACTGCCCCCTGATATTCTATAAAGAAACCACTTCATTAAAGTATGTAAACCTGATACACTCTTCCACTTTGAACAAAAAATTGAAATTGGAAAAGTTGAAATTACTAAGTACTGTAGGAAGTTACCCATGATGGACAGTAGTATAAATACAGTGGAGGTTCCAGCATGTCTTCCCCCCGAGCCCCACCCCCCACTCCTCGTACATTAAACTAACAAACAAATTATGAAAGGTTACTATTGGAAAGGTTGAAAGTTGAAACAACAGAAGTAGGAAATCACTCATGCTGGATATAGCATACTGAGTGCAGATAAGTTTGGCATTCCATTATTCTACCGTTATTCTGTATATAAACGGTTTAAGTTTTCTCTACGCATGATCAAGTTTCTGTCCTACATGTTGAATTACAAAGGTATGAGTAGGTTAAACAAAAAGTAAACAATAATTAATGCTAATCGGTAATTAATAGAGGTCTAATGACCCTGGAAAATACTATATCACAACATGATATTGAAAGTAAAATTAGAACCTGATAAGATGTTTACATGAAACACACTTCATCTTCCTTTTATCCTATGACACAGACTTTCATTTATTTTAACCCTAATAAAAAATACAGCTCAAAAAAATCAACGGGATAAACTTCTGCACTGAAAGTGTGGAACAATTCAAGTTTGAAATGTTAGCTTTAAAAGGTCGACCTTTGCGAAGGTGGGTAGGCAATATCGTAAATACTGTCAGCAAAACTGTCAGTGGCAAATTTTCCATGCTGGAAAACAAGAAATCTTTTCCAGGCCCTCAAAATTCACCCCATCTACTGGCTGGATGCCAGTGGATTTTGTATGTAATATTTAAGCCCTGTAGAAGTACTTTATTATCTTCAGGTATCATTGTTGTTCTTCCATAAAAAAATTGTCACTCATAATAACTTTAATAACAGCAAACGTACCTTTTTATTGATGTTGACGACGTCCTCAATGTAAGTAAACATAGTCAGGCAAATCATAAAATTAGCTTACAAACGAAATGAAACAAACTTCCATCACACATGACTGTGCAAAACACTTCGACAGTAAAACAAGTTCCATAATGGCGGGGATATCACATCTATGCTTAAAGGGTTGCACAAAACAAACCACCATCTTTAGCTTAAATATGACCAGAAGTCTTTGCGAAGAATAACTCCACCAAACTGCTAAGCAAAAACTTGCTGTGTTCGGGAGGTATCCTAGTTAAAATATCCTGTCTGGCAGAGAGCGTCATTTCGTAAAATCTGTGATGTCACAGTTGCTTCTAGGATCTAAACTTGTTTACTATTTTCTTTTGTTTTCATATTTCCAACCTCTGTAGAATGTTTAACATTGTTGACGCTGAAACCATTGCCATTATCAGGTCATGTTAAGAGATTCAATATTTTAGATTCAGCATTTTGTAAAAAAAACCATCTCCATTTAATATATAAAATAAACATTTGAATAAATAGAGGGGGAAAAAAACATGAGGAAAATAAAGGATTTGTGCCTTGATAATGTCATATATGCAGACTTAATCAAGTCTCAGAATCCTTGTGGGTGAAGAAACATTAAACGTGTGACATCTCACAAATGGAATAAGATTTTTTCTTCGCTGCTTGGGGAAGTATTTTTTTTAATATTTATATAGATCTATAACATGGGTCAATGTTGATGGTTGGGATTGTGTCTCCTTTAAAGGTCATCAAAATTGGCCCAAAATATGCTAGGAAGTCCAATAACGGTCACTAATGCTCTAACTATCACTGTGAAAGTATTTTTACCTCACTGTTTCATTTTAATTCATCCAATTATTTAATTATGTAAATTGGAGATGCAAAAACTACCAAGAAAGCAGTTTTGAAAACTTCTAGCAAATGTTAGCCTGCTACAGTTTGCAACCAATAGCGATGACCTTTGTAGAAAATATACAAGTTGTCTATAATGTATACTACTGTACATCTACTTGTATTAAAAAAAGATGGCAACTTTATGTAATATATATAAGAAATTGAATTAAAATGTCAATCAATCTCCTTACTCATTCCATATTTTATACTGCGATTTTGTTTGGTCTGGTGTAATAGAATTTTATAATTTTATGGACTGATTGAAATGATTCTGTTATCTTACTGTGAGCGTTACACAGTAGCAATGTGAATGTGTGATGACTTTCGACATGATATCTTTATGATGTAATTCACTATCTGAAAAAATACTCATTACATTTCAAAACAACTATGTTGTAGACAGGCAGGTTGTAGACAGACAGACAGGCACCTATTCTTTGTCCCCAATATTAAACGAAATATGATGCATATAGCTAGGAAGATACACTTACACTTAGCATCATACGGATACACAGACAGATAAACATATATACAGAGGCATGCAGTTGAGTGATCGTAACACAGGCTTAAAATAAGCAGAAGGTAGCTATCCTTGAACCTTGGGAAGACATCTGATAAAACAAGAAATGGTAACTACACAGAAGCCTATGTTGCACAAATACAGGCGGGCAGCGGTGGCCTCCAGATGGAATGGTCTCATTTCTGGGAATATTGAATAACTGACGAACAAATAAAGAGTGAAAGCAGATGAACATTTTTGGGGCATAGGAGGGAGGCAAGGAAGGAGATGGCCTTTCACATGGTCAGCAGTCTAGGCTAATCTTGAAAGGGTATTAATAACGATGCCACTCTATGTGAAAATTTTTAAGTTGCATTCAGTTTTATGGGGGGGGGGGGGGG
>JAIPMN010009682.1:13723-24732 GCA_020650975.1 Apostichopus californicus
TGCATTCAGTTTTATGGGGGGGGGGGGGAGGATTTAGATTTCCAAGGTCTGATTATATTGTGATTTAATTAGCATTGTCGGATTGGTCGAGTTATATCACAAGGGTTGATAAAGACAGCATTTGTGTATATAAATTATGTGAGCTTCCTTTGTAGCTTTCCTACGAAAAACACAGGCCTGAATAGAGGAGAGTCAGGCGAAGCTCCAGCCACAGGCCTGGCATCAATTAAGAGGCCCAGACAAATATGGAATAAAGTGTTCTCATTTTCATAATGCTACAAAATGATGAGAATATATATATTTTTTTATATGATGTAGCCTACATATGCGTCAGCATGCACCATTTAACATTTTAATTTTTTTTTTGGGGGGGGGATGACCCCCAGACACCCTCCTGCTTGAGAAGTCCAGAGCCACCCCATTCACCCCCCCCCCCCAGTTTTCAATTTCCTTGGATCCTCACCTGCAGCTTCATTGGCAGAATAGGTCGCTAAGGGTGTATCGTGCTAAAAGATGTATATCTTCTTTTGTTTTTTACACAGGAACCAAAACGTATTTTATAAGAGACAAAGATTCGGAGGCTTCAAAACTGTTACACAAAATCTGAACAATTACTAACAATGATTCCCTGTATGGATCTGAGTACATGTACTATATGTACTACAATGTACTAATAAGTATTCAGTATGAGTACAAATATGTTTATATTGAAGACAATTGTACTCAATCTTACACTACTACCGTACAATACATTATAATACAATGCATACAAGTACATATCCATGAAGTGGAGTACTGTACAATTCACGTACAGACTGCAGGGGTTTCCCCTTGGATTTCTCGTGTGAGAGGCGATGGTATTAAACTGGTTTGTGACACTGGAGGGTTTGAGCATACCTCATAATCACCATCAAGGTAATGCTACGTTAAAATAGGCAGAAGAACTTTTCCTTGTTGCTATAATTTAGTGTTCACAGCTAAATTTTCATTGTCACATGATGATGGCATGGATTCAAAAAGTAGGATTGCAATCATTGCACTGTTTATTTCCTTCACTGAAACGGTGAGTCAGGCGCTGTTGTTTATTATGTTTGTGAGGCGGTCGCAAATAACTGGGGGGGGGGAGTGGCCACCTCAGAAAGTCAGAATGAACACCAGGGGGGAAACCCTGGGCGACTATGTTATGAATAAGAATATAAAATAAAGTTTAGACTCACTCACTACAAGTCTGTGTTGTATGTGAGTGTATTCAGTACTTTTGATGAATCCTTAAAATAGAACAGATCTGTTTATGACATCACAGAAAGACAAGACAATGGACGTATTATCCTCCTTTGTATTCTCTGTATACCAAAAGCTGTAGTGCAGTATTAAACTTACAATAGAAGAAGGAATCGCTTTCAATTCGATAAGAATGCCTTTGTGTTTACATAGAACTGTACACTGTGACCTTGTTCTTTATGTCTATTGTAGAGAATACAATACAGTACACTATGGCACAATAAACAAGGCTGTGAGAACAACTAAATATTCCCTAAAATGTAAAGACTACGAGCTAGTTTAAAAATTCCCACACAAGTCCTTCCTCTTTATATACTTACTCTCGACATAGACTAGCACCGGACTGAACTAATTTTATGGGTTATTCCGATGGCTGAAAGTTCATTTGTTTACCTAGCTGGCTGGATATTTTCCACATATTTAGCTTAAAACCACATCCCTATTTATGCCTCTTTGGTTTCCTGAAAGGGAAAAAAATGGAGTCACTCTTACCGACCTGGCAAAATAGTGAGGGGGAAGTCCTGTGGATTGCAGAGTCGGCGATGACTATATAACGCAGATCGCAAAGTCGGTAATTGCTATTATACGGTTAGATTCGTCCAACACGGCAGCATACAGAAACGTTGTACTCAAAGCCGAAGCCAAAGTAAATTAATCAGGTCAAACTTTTGATGAAGATTATCAAGAGCAATGCTTGCACAAGAGGATGGCAATTACGGAAGGGAGATGGCCATACATGCACACAAAGAATTGCCAGATGCTAGAGCGAGGTAAATATGGTAATGCAAAGGTTATATGAGGTGAGGGGAGTACGCGCTGTGAATCCTTGAAATTTGAATGGATGAATAACATGACATCACACAATGAGATGACAATTGAACTTTTGTCATCTTTTGTCTACTTATGTACACACATAGCCATGTCATGTAAATTACAATAGAAAAGGAGAATCTTGCTTTATAAGAATGCTTTGTGTTTACAGTACTGTGTATACAATGCAGTGTATACATGAACTTGATGACTTGTTCCTTCTTTATAGTTGCACTATACAATGCTTTGTATAGTTGTGACTATTTATAAACTATTCTCTGGAAAGGTGAAGAATAGTCTGCAAATTCTACAAGTTTCCTCCCGGGAATACTTCCCCAAAGAGGGGTCTTAACTTGATTCAGTAAAATTTATGAGTAAAGGCTAAACCTACTTGAAACTGAAGTGGTTGGTAGGATACTGTATTTTGGAAAATCACCAAGAAACAAAATCTGTGTTAAAAAACTTTTGTATTAGACTTGGTTTTGCGCATATTATTCTTTTGTTACAAAGTACTAATCATGGCCAAGATCAAAAGCGGTTTCACAGAACTGCAAAGATTTTGCAAAGTCTGGGCCATTTGCATAGCACTTTGTTGCATACAACTGTGCATGACACTTTCCATCATAAGCTTGATATGTTTACCATAAAAAACCATTCCCTGCCACATCTACCATTTCCCAAGATTAACTATAAAGGTCCTTAAACATTAAATTTCAATGTTAACCAAAATAAACATTAAACATGGTACAAGAAACTTTTCACATTAAAATGCTAATGAGATATCATCATATCCATCCGATGAAGAGCAAACATCAATCAGAATTGAGACGGTGGTAATGTCGTTTTGACACTAAAAAATTCTATAGAGACGTTGACCACATCTATGGAAGATTCACATTTGAGAGAACAACACTATTTCAAATGTTCATAGATGATCATGGAAGATAAAATCCTGGGAATGATACCACTTCATAAATAAGATCTACATGGAAAAACATAAACTGTTATGATATAAGTACTAATGCAATGCTCATCAAATCTATGGAGGTTTTCACTCGGGGGTGACAACACTGTTTCCATAAACTCTTAGAGTGTAATTCCTGTAATGTCCATCAAATCAACAGGGGCTTTCACTGTGCAAGATGACATCACTGTTTCCATAAACCCTTACTATGTTATTTTTGAACATGTATATATGGCAATGTTCAAATCAATGGAGGTTTTACTGAGAAATTTATGACCAAACAAATTTTTTTCCATAAACTAATACTATTACAATACAGATCAAATATCCACACATGTAAATTTTACTGAGAGATGATAGCAACACTGTCAAAATGTGAAAACCAAGCTATGAAGTTCTTTACAATGTTTACTTCAATGGTTTTTCAAAGCTTTGCCCGGGACGATGTGAGACAGTGAGAAATTTATGACCAAACAAATATTTTTAATTAACTCTTAAGATATAATACTATTACAATGAAGATCACAAATCCACACATGTATGTAAATTTGACTAAGAGATGATAGCAACACTGTCAAAAAGTGAAAACCAAGCTTTGAAGTTCTTTACAATGTTTACTTCAACGGTGTTTTAAAGCTTTTCCCGCGACCGACGGCGATAACAACTGCAGACTATGTAGGTCAGGATCAGCCATTACATACCGGGATGCTCCTCATTTAGAACAGAGACAGGAAGTGACCATCCACTTGGTTTCCCTTAGGATAACACCTCACCTTTTCTTTATATTTTTTTATTTTCCATATTTTAACTATAGCCATGACTGAAAACACAATCCAACCATTCAGTAGGTCTGAACGACTCTCCCTAGTACAATAACAGTACTTTGACTCACTGATAGTCGAGCCCGTATTCAATAACACCATGTGCCACATACAGTACTGTATAGATATCATATACAGTGCTGTATGTGACACAAGGTGTCCAGGTACTCACAACATAAAAGTTGTATATCTGAAGAGTGCAACTCAAAATCTTCAAAATTTTCCTAAAAAATGACAATTATGCCCTATAGAATCTATGTGTTCTGGAAGATATCCTAAAGCCTTTGAATTTAAACCCAAATTTTTAACACTCTGGAACTAAGTGTACATATCAGTCTCTTTATATAAATTTGAACTTCAGATTCTTTCTGTAAAAAAATAAGTGTGACACTATATCTTCTTTTTTCAAGCCCACATAATGTGATCTGTCTTTTCAATCTGCTGCTCCACCACGTTCGAATAGATTGCCAATTAGTGTTCGATGCTGCACTTCTTTTATTGGTTTTAAATCCCGTCTTAAGACTCACCTTTTGAGCAAGCTTTTATTTTGTAAATTTACTGCTGTAATCATCTTACCTGCTTTGTCCTTTGAATTTTAGTGTCTCTCCTAACGTTTAAAATCTTGTTTCTGGTCGTTTTATTACCTTTTACCCAATATTTGTTAGTTCTTGGTTGATTAATTTACTACATTTCTTGATACTGTGCACTTTTAAGTAAATACATCATTTTATATATATATATATATATGTATATATAGGAATAACGGAAAAACTGTTAAACTATGCTGCACTTGGAGAAAGGCTGGATCTCGAGTGAGGTACAATAATTAAATTAGGTAAGTAATTGGAAGTAAAACAGCCAATGTTTGGTTTTTGCAGAGCTTTCAAGCAAAACTAGCTCTTCTTCAGTGCATGACATGAACATGAACATGTCCAACAGCCTAAAATATTAACCCAAGTTACAACAACGACCGCAATGTATGGGTGTCTATACTGTACATGTGCATAAAATATAGGACACAATTTGCAAAAGATGTGAACTTAGAAATCTGTTATTGGAACCTGCAAATGAGCCATCTATTGACATTGAATCACTCTTCACTCAGACTGATTCACTCATGAATGCACAAAACAAGCAAGAGTGATAACGTAATGAGGTGACAGGTAATCTACATAAATCTAAACTCATGCATCAGCAACTTGTGCAGAATTGAACCATCAAGAAGTCCAGAAATTGCTCTGGAAGTGACAATAGGAGCATTTATGCAGAAATAATTCTATCTACCATTGGACAGGTTGTAAGGATATTACAAAAGGTGCATTTATGCAGAAATACTGTATATTTATCAAATTTTATGCTAGAGATGTGTAAAATACATCAAAAATGGTTGCAAAGGATTTTGAAATTAGCAATCTATCATAAACTGTTAAAGATGGGAGAGAATCTCCTTGTACAATAATTCACCGATAAATTGACCTCATTCCCTTGGGCACAAAATATCAACAACAAACTTCCAACCAATGAGATTATACTAAAATACATAATATAATATTTGGCAAGGACACTCACAAAAAAAACCTACCAGTGACTCTAACATTTACAATAAAAGTGTATGCAGGTTGTTAATTAAAACCCTCATCACCTGATGCATTTTCCCAAAAAATTTTTAGAAATGAAATATTAAAGGTCCATATTGCATTTCATCTGGAATGATCAGCATTCCATTGTCATTTACATTCATTTATATATCAGTAACTAGCAATTGATGAAAGAGAGATTACTGTGATAACATTTTTATTAGGCGAACGCTTATTAATGAGTAATTAACCTTTTCGTAAAAATTGACAACTTTGTTGGCCCAAACAAGTATGCATGCACACCTAAATAATAGACTAGACATTAGGCCCTCGATATCATCCACGGTATGTTCCCAATTTAACATGTTGTTCAAATTTACCAATCAGTGTGGGCATTTTCTGTCCCCTCCAATTCGTGATTGACAACACATTACAGCATAGTCAGTCATTGCCAACTCTGAGCTTGGATTTTCCGTAAACTAATGATTGATTTAGTCATGATTTTTTCTCTCTTTATATTGTCAAGTGTGTACAGTTAAGTTTCATGTTACATTTTAAGTGGTTTAATTTCTAACCGGAAGGCAGATAAGTGTTGCTAAATAAACAGATTTTCAACACAATATGCAAAAATATAATGATCATATAGGACTATAATGCACTGTACTGTGTACATATGTATGCATGTATTTGGTTCGCACACTGGTACAGTATATGGCACGGTCGGTAATCCAGAAATTTCACAGGCATTACTCAGATCTGAGGCAACCCAACATGACCTTTATGCAAATCATAGGGAGAACATTTACAGGCCTGCGTGGCATATCTTTGGATAATTAGCTATTTTGCTGACGAAAATGTTCATCCTTTTTGCTAAATTTTGTATTAAGATTGGAGACGTTTTTCGTGCAAAACATATCTTAGTATGCGTGTTTGGAGTAGCGAAAGAATCACAATGAATGGCATGCAGGCGTCACTGTGGGGGTGTTACTTAAATGCAATATACTCCTTAATAGTAGATGTGACATTATAAACACCTACCTTCATAATTATTCAAGAACGGTACAAACAATGAATTTGGTGTCGAACGACAGAAATTTTGTCCTTGAACAAATAACCTCCAGATAATTTGAGAGGCAAACTTTAAAAGTAGGATTGAAGTCCAACAAAACGCTAAAGTACGCCAAAATGTGCTAGACATGATAGAGCCAGAATGTGTAAGTTGTGAGGATATTGTGTGAGTGAGGAAGTGAAGTATAAGTAATAAGCATACCAGCACTTGTTATAAACGTTCTCGGAGGCAATATGAGGTGGTAATAGGAGCAAAAACAGCTAGAAACTGTGTTGTCACGGCTTACTGTTGTAGCTGAAGAATGTGGGGTTTCTCGTCAAGGAGGGAGGCCAGTAAGCTATAATTTTCCTCTCCGATTTGGGTTTTTCCAACTTTTCCCAACTTATCCAACTGTTAAATGAACTTGCTACCCAACTGAAAGCTTACATTACCAGTCAATTGAACAGGTAGCAGAGCAACTCTATGAATTGATTTTTCTCACATGCATACCTTTGCCATAGAGTCGTAGAGTGAGTAAAAATCAACTTTACAAGACCAGTTAATGTGACCAGTATTGACCTAGTCTCGCGCTTCTTCTCGCGTCTCATAGCATTCAACACGTGATGTACGGTGGTACATTCTGTAGGAATTTCACCGTCATAGACTTTTGCAGCGTTTCAAAATTTTAAAACTTTGGGAAAAGGAAATCAAGCGACTTTACATTATCATTTCACAGCATGTAGTTGCAGAGAAAACAACCCTTTCTTTGACCAATATGTTTCTCCCAGTGTGGGAGGAGGGTGGGGGGGGGGGGAGGGGAGGGCATTTAACCTAATACTAAATTTATGTCAGTGGTGTCACACGTTTATTTTTTTAATGGTCTGCTCAGCATGTGAACAACTTTTAAAGGTCGGTTCTCATCAAGTTTTTTTCAAGTTGCCTAAATGATAGATTATTAAAGCAACAGAGGCTTCATAAACTGACCTACATGTTCCTGGCTGTTGAAGTCATGGAAGTGAAAGAGAACAACCCCAAAACTACTGCGTCGTCATTGGGTATCTAAGAACGACGATACCTAACACCTGTCTGTTATACATGTGCACTCTGAACTATCTAGCTTACAACAATTAGTAAAAAAATACAGAACAAGACCTGTCTTTCCCCAATTGATCCCCCCCCCCCCTCCATCCATATGTACCCGTTCTGTAAGGCCTTCTGAAACACTAGAAACAATTACTAGCTTGAATCCTGTTTGAAACTTCAGAATTTGTAGTAAACTACCCATTTATCCCATGCTTAAATTCTATAGTGATCAAGACACCCACCCTTTAAGGGTTACCTGTACTTGTTATATGCCTCTAGAGATACATTGCATATATTTTGCATTTAAGTATCATATATAGTACACAATGCATATTTGTGTGGTGAACTCATGCAAGTCATGCTAACTTTATTTTTCTACAGGGTCTGTTTTACAGCTCAAGACTACTATGAAATATATAACCATTTTCAGTTTCAGTTTTTGATTTAGCATTATGACTCACAATGAAACTTTTGTTTACCCCCCCTTAAAATCATTTGGCTAGAAATTATTTATGTCCCGAGTGTCCCATGTTGAATGGCACGTATAATATTAACAACACTCTGCAGATGTCAGGGAACAGGGTTGTTGATTGTCCGTTAGTTACTGTAGTAACGAGTAGAGAAACGAGGAACAAAGCAAGAGAAACAATGGAGACTGAGTAATCCAGTGTCTGATATTTCAATACCAGGGTTTCGTTTTGAACAGAATATCAGAGGTTTTGAGGAATAAACCAAGTTGGGCAGTGATAAAAATGATCTGACTGTTAAACTTACACATTGGTTTTGAGGAATAAACCAAGTTGGGCAGTGATAAAAATGATCTGACTGTTAAACTTACACATTTAAAACTGAACACTGATAAATTAATTAATGTAACTTTCATCGTCTTCAGGGACGGGAAGCTCACGGGGTAAATCTTGGTTGTCGTAGAAGATGCGTGATCTCAGACAACCACATGACTTTGACACTGTCTCTTTCCATAAATGTTGTGTGTGCGTGTGTGCGCGCGTGTGTGTGTGCCCAGCGTCCTATACCAATATTGCCCTCCGACGCTGAGTCGCTGACCTTACATCCTCTATCCCTACAGAGTGTAGACCTTGTCCTCATTTGCCAAAGTAATGTTTATATATGAATAATAGTAGGATGTCATCTCCAATTAGTTCACGAAAGTAGTCTCAGGATGGTGAAAACGTGCCAACTGTTATAGGCTACTCTAGGATAGAGTAGATGGGTGTACATGCACAGAAAGAAATGTATCCCCCCCCCAAAAAAAAAAAAAAAAATCAAAAATGGAAAATTGCTAATATATGTACATTGTAGGAGAGATGTGTAGGTTTGGTGAAAAGAACACCAGCTTTGGGGCTAGTAAAAGTCCCGTTTTGGTAGATCATATGCCTACCACTAAGTTTGTTTAATTTTAATTCACTTTAATCTCCAAAGTGTTGGCATGTGATACCAATGTATCATTTAACCTACTGCATTTGGTGGTATTTAGTTTACGATGCATTCCTAATGTGACATAAAGGACTACTGCAGTCGTCTGCCTTCAAAGCTGATTTTGGTCGTCAGAAAAGGAAGTTTTTTGTTTTCTGATGGAGGATTGGAGGACCCCTAAAAATTACCCTGTAAAAGTAAATGTCAACTTTACACAAATTACAGACACTGTCCAGATATCAGCCTCAGAAGAAAAACACAATCGCATCGACTTATTACGCAAGATGCAAAATGCAGTCCAGAAGGATAAAAAACTTACCCAAAATATTAGATTTTCAAAGATTTCATGCCAATAAAGTTGACACATTAGTTTTCATTTTAAGTGTTATCCTGCATAATGATTATTCATGAGCAGTACCGTATATCTTACATTCATTACTTAGCTTTCTCCTTGGCGGACGAGAAAGCTATCCTAGAAAGTCGGGCGAAAATGTTATTAAGCAGACTCTTAAATTTTAATGTTTTTTGACTGCTAACATTTCAGACTATAGAAGGGCTAGGAAAAAGCTCCACAAAACTTGAATAAAACCGTTGTCAAGGCAATTCAGTCCTGAAGGTAGATCTTAAATCTGGCAAGTTCCCAAGTTTCTCATACTCCTGACATAACCCTGACACATTCGTGTTACGAAAAACTACATTGTCGTATGACAGTTTTCTGTTCCGAGTTCATTGGACAACAGCAGTCAGTGTGAGATGAAGTGACTTTTGCAACCTTCGTGGGAATTTTGTATGGCAGATTGTTGGCTTAAAAGTTTTCCAGGAATGAATGCCATTGTAATGGCTTCAGTCATGCAAGACTGGTAAAACCGTCTGCCAAAGTCAATGTTTGCTTAATTAAGGCAGACCTGAGCCTGACCTGTATATGACAGGGATCGTAATCGCAAAATGAGCTGTCTAGTCTAGGCCAGCTCACAAATATCGACCAGACCATACACACGATGGACAATGCATTTATTACGATGGCTGCCCCTACAAACCTTGTCTTGTGTGTAGGCTTGTACCAGTTATGCGAATGTTCATTTTAGGAGTTGGCAGGCATATTTTCATATACATGCATATATATCGATATATATCTATGTCCTGGAATTCGCGGTACATCAATGTACCACCGACACTGTGTTGAATGTATGTAAATTGATAACAATAGATAACAGCACTGAAGATATTCCTTTGCCAAGTTGGTGAAATGTTTTATGTTATTTTTGTGGCAGCGGGGGACACAGATGTGTGACCGCAGAAATGAAAGGGAAAAAAAACACGCGTTAAAAAAACAAAACAGAAATCTGCAATTCCGTGGAAACAGCCAATGCCTGTTAAAGGCCCCTGGAGGGCATCTAAAAAAATATGCATTTTTTTTCTTTTTTCATTTCTTTGGATGGCTGGATATTTGTCTAATTTAGTATTAAATAAAACTGCATTCAGATGTTAATAATTCATGAATTTTCATTTCCTCATTCAACTGATTTCCTGATTTCTAATAAAGGTACTCACTGAGTACGCCTGAGTAAACCAAACATTTGTTTAAAGGAGACACAAACACTAATATAATTATTGGCCAAACAGCTTTTAAAAAGGAAAACTTTATTCCATTTAAGAGATATCACAGACTTAATGTTTCTTCACCCACAAGGCTGAAGACTTGAGCAAGTCTAAATATGACATCATAATAACACCATGTGCATGAATTTTGTTTTGTTTTGTTTTTCTTTATTTTATTTTATTATATAAAAACATCTCGGGAAAGTAAAATCTTTCAGATCCTAGAGGCACTAGGACATCACAGATTTACAAAAACGACAGTGTCCAGATATTTAAATTAGGATATCACACGAACGAACGGAACAGGATGTTTTCTTACTGTAGATGTTTGGCAGAGTTATTCTTCACAACAATTTTTGTCATATAAACCAAAGAATTATTGTTGAGTTTGT
>JAIPMN010009684.1:0-24613 GCA_020650975.1 Apostichopus californicus
ATATATACAATGCAACGTTATAAACAAATTAACGCACTACTATACAATTTAAATTAATTAGTTGTCTATTGTTTTCTCTATTAGGATACTTGTCATTTCTGATTTCATTTTTAATTCATTTTACAATTGTTATTCCTTTCTTACAAATAAAACATCATTTTTTAGCTACCGGTATTATATTTGAATACTTTAATGTCCCCTCGATGTAATGGCCCGCAGAAAAAAAGAAAAGAAAAAAACCCTTATGTGACCCGTTCCCTTCCTCCCGTTACAACGGCGTAAAACTATAACTTAACCTTCCGTGTTTACCTAACACAGAATTTACAATTCGCTTTGGCATTTACAGCGGCAACTTAGTATACCGCGGGTGAAATATTTATGCTGTTTTAAGTGCCCCCAATGACAATAAAAAGAATATTAGTGAACAAACAGGTTTTCTCAAGTGGTTTGTAAGGTCGCCCAGCTTAGTGGTATTTTCTTAAAGCACGCACAAATCCAGCAGCATGATGACCTAAATTAACATGTAGCCTGTATACACAGTGCTGGAAGTTTTGGGCAACTATTCCTTGCTCTAAATCAGGGGTGGACAACCTTTTTGGATGAATGGGCCAGATATAAGGAGTGAAAATGGACTTGGCCGCACCTAACCAACGACCTGCTGTTGATTTCAAACCTTTCAAGCAATAGGTGTGTGTACTTAATCTGTATTCACAAAAACATAATGTCAATACAGTACAGTTGACAATGAATGGGGATAATATAGGCCTACCTTACAGCATCATTAGTGTCGATAAATTCTGAGCAGTTAGCTCGTTTTTTTGTGATGATGTAAAATATATCTATTTTTTTAATTTTTCTTGAGACATCTCACGGACTGCAAAAAAATCACTGGCGGGCCGCATGTGGCCCGCGGGCCGTAGGTTGCCCACCCCTGCTCCGATTGATTTGGCGGGCTGCAGTTAAAATGTGTAATCTTATCCCCGTGCAGTAACACCTTGTATAGAGGGTGCACCTACTACTGTGACAAAAAATAGACATAACGAGAAAAATAAGATTCGAAAACTTCTAAATGTTGTCCATCTGTTAAGTTGAATTATACTATATCACGTGAGTTGGGGTATATAAGCAAACTCCATAAACTGTACATATCTCATGTCTTCCTTTGTCATAGGCTAAAGTTCAGTGGGACTCATCAATTGGCCTTTGAGAGCCTTCTCAACGGCCGCAGCAAATTTAATGGCTCGTGGATCACACTTTGCCCACGCGTGATCTATATACGTGAAATAACACGCAACAACATACAATAACATACAATTACATACAATAACATACAATTACGTACGTGAAACAACACTGAAGTTCGAGGACATTAAACGGCAGAACAATTTGTAGAATATGAAACAATGGTTACATTAATGTTCAAGTTGTTGTAGGAAAGTTTATTGAAAATTTTACGTCACCAAGTCAAAGTTTACCAATATTTCCTTCATTTAACAAAGTGTACGTGTGTGTGTATATATGTGAACACACGTGTTCACATATGTTTCTTTGACCAAGTAATGTAATAGCTACACGTGCGGTTGTTGGCAACACCCCCCCCCCCCCACACACACACAGGTGTGTTGAACATACAGACCGAGGACCCCATTTTGTTTTCCATTGTTTAAATCCACATACCCTAACCTTAACAATGCCCCATAACAATAGAATTCCTTTCGAGGACGTGGGGGTTCTTTAGAAATCACATCCGAGGACCTGGAATTCCTTTGTTCAAGTCCTCGGTCAGAATACCAAACGAGTGCACCACCACACACACATACACACGCCCACACAAACACCAATAAGTATAATTTATATAAACAGAGGAAACTAAAGAAACAAGGTGTAACTTATTCCAAACCTGAGAGATGCATTTATCGACTGTGTTGACCTTTTCATTTAATTTAAGATTAAGTGGTTGATTTCGGTACGCTGTTGATATTTTTAAAATATATGAAATTGAAATAAACTGGAGAAAAAATAAACAATATTCGGACGAGTCATATGTCGGTTATAATATTTGAATAAAACAATTTGGTTACTTCTATAACATCCAATTCACTTAACGCTTACCGTATTAATCGCGTACTCATTTAATCGTTTTACTAACGCTGCTAACTATATCTGAACACAATTTGTTTTACTTATTTTCCCTTGAGTTTGAACCTGTGAAGTTTAGGTCCGATGTCGATCGTCAACTGGTGTGAATGTTTGTGAGACAAAGCTAATGTGTATGTTATCATATTCCCGCATGATCATTCATTTAAGAGGGGAATAAACTTACATTCATGAACCTTGAATGTATAGAGGGGCATTCTAGGCCTCCTATAGATTTATCTAAACTCATTTTCTTTACCAAAAACTTGTGAACAGGATTCTTTAATTTGTTACATTTCAGTGTTTATACAGACCTAATTGTCAGTTAACCTAATTATTTATTAATTTGTCACATGCAGGTATATTTAATTAGTTATATACTCGAATAATGGCAGAAAGTGCGTTGGGTAATTACATGCATGAGTGGTTCCAGCCTTAATTTTAACAGGAAACTTTGTTTCACTTTCAGAGCAAGTGTTTCGTCTCCTACGCGAGCGATAAACTCAGGGTTACAATAGTTATACATGAGATGAGATATCCCTATAGAATATATATATTTATATATATGTATGAGATGTACGTAGGCCTTTTATACAAGAGTAAAGTATTAGGTCCATGACCAGGGGTGATAGGAACAGAGGGAGGCGCAGGGGAGGGTAGGATAATAGATACATTGTGAAAAGTTTATCCAACTATGCTCACAGGTTCTGTTACATTCTCGAAGCACTCATGGGTTAGGAATTTATATATAAATAATATAATACTTATTGTCAATTTAATTTTCCTTTCTCTCTTAGTTATTTTCGTTTAGCCATTTTCTTTTTATTGTTGTACCGACCTTTTCTAATTTAAAGAATATGTGAAACATCATATCTTGAATGAATGATATATTAAATGATTATTTAGTTATTATATTTATTTATTTTTTATTATTATATTTGGGTATGCCACCAATCGCATGCACCAAGGCACACTGAGATCTTTTACAGCATTTTATATAACATATTAACATTAATGATAATTAATTAACATATCAGTATTCGATACATGTAACACAAGTAGTATTAATGACATATATGTAATAAAATAGCATCACAAAGCAACTTTAAAAATGCTTCCTTCATTGAAATAATATTTAAAATTGTCAAGCGAATGAACTACATTATTGTAGGATTTTCGTATCAGACATCATAAAAGAAATGATAAAAAATCAACCCATCAAAAAGTAGATTCAACTGCAGGGACAAATTCAACCAACTCACCTGTTGGACATTTGCCTTTTCCCGCGTCTTTTTCCTGTTTCTGTGGTAACGAATAACTGGTCAAAAGTTCCCTCACGGACTGTGCTTTACTTTTCCGACGACACGAAGGAGTACACCTAGATGATCCCACCGAGGAAAACGGCCCAACAACCACAGGAGGGGAGGTCTCTACTTTCAGATCCACAGGCTCTTCTTCGATAAATCGCGGCATATTTTCCTCCGCGGCGTCGGAAGAAATAGGGCAGTTTTTATTCAGAACACCGCCAGAATTATTGTTGTAAATGTCAGAGGCAGTGACCCTGTCTTTAGAATGGATATTCATAATCAGTCTACCTTTAATTTCTTATGTAATCTAAGACTTTAATTTGGTTATTTAGTTTTCGATCAACATATCAGAACTGATTTAAGGAAGGCCGTTTGTCAAATTTATCTATACTTTCTAATGATAACGTTCGTCACGATCGCCTTCTCCTTCGCTTTCCTTTGAAAAAATGAAGGAAAAAGTTGTTATCTTCTTCCAGGATGAGAAATGTCAACCAAAACTTGCTTCCAAGTTTTATGTTTTTATTTAATTCCTCACCGTCTGCTATGAGTAAGACTCTTCAATTAAACGAAATAGCTGTCAGAAGGTTTTTTCCCCTCTTCTTTATAAGTGAAGAATTTCAACTGCTGAGTTTAACACTTGATTAAGTTCAGAAACAATGGTATCCAACTCCTTTGCGCTAATAACTAATTTCTAAGTTCACCTGCCTAAATATAGGTAGGCGATCTGTCGTTGTTACCAGTTCCCCCTATTTATTATATAAATAGGCCTGCATATACCTTACCTGTTGTGGTTAAACCTTCGCACTACACAAAGTCACTTGCATATCCTGCTATATAGCGCGGTACCTTTTATGATAAACCTCTAATGAGGGTTTTATGACTTTTTAACTGTTGATGACAAACTCAACAGAGAGGTTTTAAAAGTGTCTGACTTGTAAACGAACCGACTTATCAAACTGTAGAACGACAGAAAATTAAACAGAGAGGTTTGTTTGTATTAACATAAAGAGCTAATTTAACAACTTGAAAGAATAGGCTGTGGCCTAGTATACGTATTAACTTACAAATAGGAATAGAATTGGATCAGAGTAGGGGGAATATAAAACAATTAAGACTGACTGGTTAATAAGGGGAAAAAATGTCCACTAAACTTAGACCTCCGAAATGAATCATAGCTCATTAGTGACGAACTTGCAGTTAAAGTTTTTTTCTTTTTTTTATGGCTCATAAATTACTTGACCAATCTCACCATTATTGCTCAAAAACAGAGAAAACATTGCGTTCAAATGGACTATTGCCGTTCCCTTTATATAGCCTTACGTGTTTAGAATTGTGATGGAAGATACTTCTGGGGTGCGGGTATAGTTGCTCAATTGTGATTTGAGGTTAAATAGAGGTGTAAAAGCTGGAATGAGCTCAGCGTGCTTGATATGTAGCTCCAGAATAGTGCAAAAATTTTGCTGATCACTGACTGGAGTCAACCTTGGGCATTGTTTGATTTTGAAAATCCAACCCCCGCTCCACACGTACCCCCCTCCCCACTCCCACAGCTCCCCGACTTCTACAGATACACCTGACTACTCATAACACAATGCAAAGCTCCAAAATTACCTCAGACTCCAAACTGAATATCTAATAAGAGGTTTACAACATCTGCCTTACTAATTAGTTTATTTGAACAATGTATATTATCTTTTAACGGGACATTTCCACGTAATTGCGATCATTCCAAGAGCTACCCACACAGTTCCGGAATGTGACACGTCACACGCCATTGAACTGGAATCATATTCTACATATAGTTGGAGGGACACCAACAACTATAGGAGTAGCACAATTCTCGTGTTTTGTAACTTGTGACGTTTTTGTAGGCCTACACAACTGGATCGTGACACCGATGGGAGGGGAGGGGTGCACAGGAGACACACGATTCCCATGTGCCCCGGCCTGAATAAGGTCCTATCTGTGGTTGCTGCGGTTATGGTCTTCGTTGGTGGTAGTGGTGGTGATGATGGTGTCGGTAATGGTGTTGGTGGTGCTATGAGATCTTTGCGCGTCTTCTAAGGTCACAGACTATGTAACATCATTTCATAATAAGAACTGACGTAATACAACATTAATTGGTAGATTACACTGTATCTGTGGTCGTTATTGATAACGGTGGTGATGATAGTGGTGATGATGGTGATAGTGGCGGTGATGATAGTAGTGGTGCAGGTCACTGTCGTCTTTTATATATTGAAAACTACCATGTACTTACGTTGCATGTGATTTCTACAGCAGAAACTTAGCTCCCGTTGTATATTGGCTTTCTCTCGATTGAAAGTAAGTTTATGAGGATTATAATTTATGAAATGGCATTTGTATCACCAGCTCTTAATACTTTTAAATAGCCGTCAGATATTAAAAGGAAAAAAAAAGTCAATCGGTGTTGAGCCCTTATTAACCATTCATTTGCAGGCTCATAGTTATAGTTACGTTGCCGGAGTTCACTGGGCTGGGATTGTAGTGTGTGAATTGAACAAACACCAACCGGTCGTAAACCAAATTAATCGTCCTCACGTTGTTAAAGATAGGCAAGTTTTACAACAGCAGTTAGCAACACAATAACGATGATTTGGGTTCAATTGGCAAGCATTGATACGCGAGCACGGGTGATTAATAGTTTTACAATAAAAGTTACGAGTTAGGTCGACGTTCATGCTTACGTGCACTAAAGCATCTGTAACATTCAAGTAACGACTTTACTCAAGGAAATTGAAACCGAGCATAAATAGTACCTCATTAAAGAAGATTGATTTATGTTCTTTTCTGTGCATGCGTAAACTGTGATGGACTTTTTTTTGGAATTTAATTTTGATTGGGACTAATTAAGGAGACATAAACCCTATTGTGTACACATAGTATCGGTAGATAATTACAAAACGAACAAGTCTTTAACCGTTACGTTATATATAGTAGGCTAATACAACCGCGCGTAAACGTTAACAAGCATCACGACCACAGTAATTCAACTTCACGGGTATAAACCACTAGGTAAAAGTTCACTTTATCATGATTCAGTGACGGGCCAGTAAAAACTATTGTCCCTCCAGCCAGTGGCGCAGCTACGGGGATGGGGAAAATGTCAGCCCCCAGAAACAAAATTGTCAACAAAATTATTTTCTTTTAAAAAATGTAATGGCTACCCCCGTAGAAAAGCAGAGGGTCCCCATAAAACAACTTCTTGTTCTAAGAGTAGGAAGTTGACCATAATTAAACCCCATAGAAGCATGGCTTTCTCCTCCCCCCCCCCCACCCCTCCCGTAGTTACAGCATTACGGGTTCGTCAGTAATTTCTCTCACACAATGTGTGAATTATATCAGTGATAATAAAATAAAAAACATAATAAGGAAAAAAAAACGTGATTCGCTCATCCTGAGAAAAGTTCGAAACTAGTAGGCCTAGACATCTAAACTAGAGTAATGTTAATAATTTGCTCGCTCGCCTAAAGCCCAAAAAATAACATTCTTCGTTGTAAAGCTGATGCAGGCCAACCATTTTATAACATCATCTTTATAAGAGTTATTGAGGAGCTTCACCATACTCAGGGGTACTCGTGCCTGACGTGAATGGGAGGAGAAGGGGTGTGGACAGGTCTACAGCCCCGGGGTCAGGTAAGGTGCTTGAGAAAATATAATTGGGATTCGGGAAAATATGATAGGGCCTGAAAAGGTTACGGTGGTGCCACATGGAAAATGTATAGGATCAATTATAGGGTATTCTTATTAACAGAATATACATACAGAACTAAGAAGAGACATGGAGACATAATTGCCTCCAGGGGACCAACCTGGTACTCGCAACATCTGTAGGTGGGCAGGAGGTATTGCATAGAACGGTGAAAGAGGGGAGGCGGGGGCTGAGCCTTTAAATCCATGACAAATCTATGCAGATGATGCTCTGTTATATCAGGAGTGAGAGACGAGAGAAAATATTGCGAAAAACACAAAACTATAATATTTCCCTTTTATTTCTTAACTATTCACTGATTTTGGACAGCATGATAAATCTCCATTGTTTCACTTATTGACTTGGAGTGAAAAGGTCAAAGGTTATACAAAAAAAACACATGGGAGAACAAGAAAGGGGGGATTCATTTCACTAAAACCATTTCAAATACAATTCGTTCATCAATGTCCAAAATTAATCACATCTAAAAATAACTGCTGATTACCAGCTGTGTGACGCTATCTCTTCCATTTCCTTCATGAATATTCAACAACCACAATAAATATAACCCAATTCTATGATATTATTACTTGCTAATATTCATTGGAAATGGATTTTTTTTTGTTTTGTTGAAGTTTTGCTTTTTTGTAAGTAACTCCAACGAATAGGTGACTAAAATTTTCAGAATTTTTCAACTTTTCTAGGGTGTCAATGAGTTCACTGCGTGGGGAGGGGAATGTTATTAATTAAGTATGCCAATACTTATGAATATGTTAATGCTTACTGGTGCTGCATATTTTGACACCTCATCTACGGTTGTGGTGTCTTTCATTTAACATTTTACATACTGTGCCAAAAAATTGTCATTCTTGTACAGTTATTAAATAAAAACTATTTAATGCTCAACTCTCTATTATCACGCTGTACAGATTATTACAAACCAAAAAAACCTTACTGGACAGCTTTTACACAAAAATGCAAAAACAAGCAAAAACGACATATGAATTTCAAAAGAGCGCCCCCTCTCCCCCCTTCCAAGCCATTGCAAAGGTATTGGAATCTTTCTTCGGGTATTCTACAGAGCTAGAGGGTGTGAAAGGGAGTTCAACAGTATAATGCTAAAGATATGAGAAAGGGTGCACGCAACCACAAACTTGTCTTATACCATGGGAAAATTAATGGATTGTTAATGCATGAATATGCCCTTTATTTAGGGTGCAACATTGTTAAATATAGTTAATTTAAAATGATCAAAACATCACCCTGTCCCCTCTGCACCAATCAGTAACAGTCACCCAACACACTAGAACACACGCTTATAGTTTAGCAAAGTCTTTATCAAACACTTCTAATATTGATACCAAATCAAATAACATTTTTTGAATTATTTAAAACTTAGAAGATTCTCACAGAGCAAGAAGGTATAAAGCTATAGGAAAAAAACAAAAACAGACTTGGGAAAAGAATGCATAATAAATCAGATACATTAAATTAATGATTTTAATTATTATTATTATCTCCAAATTCCAGCTAAACTAAAAATACACATCACCATAGATGGCAACTTCTCCTCTTCTCACCCAAATATTAAAATTGATCATATTAATATCTATGCCTCCATATCTCAAATGACAGCTTCTTGCCCCCCCACCCCCTCCCAAGGTGTGACAAATTGCAATTGAATAAATGTTGAATTTCACATTTTCTTCATTTAGTGGGATAAAGAGCCTTTTCTTTTTCAAAATGGTTCAAAAACTAATTTTGACAAAACCCTCCCCCTTAACAAGGCTATCCACTGTGCCTACTTGTGCTAACTACTCAGGAGTGGGCATGGGGGGAGTAATCTTCTGACCGTGGGGACTTCGTTTTCCTTTATCATTCTTACAAACCCCTATTAGTGTTTTTTAACTTTTGTGGCAAAACTCTCATAATTTTTATTTCTACCACCAAAGTATCAGATACTTTCCTAGACATCTTGGAATACCATCAGAATCATCTAAGAGGCTCAAAATGGGTTTTACAGACTTTTAAAAGAGAAAGCCAAATTCTTTTCAACAATTTTCTTGTTTCCTTGGCAATAAATTTGTATATGAAAGAAAAACAACAACAACTCCCAAAACTTTTGCCAGGTCTGTAAAAATGATTTCCTATCAATGTTGACATTTTTTTTCTACGCTTTCAAAATTTAGGGACAGTCTTTGTAGAATTCCATTGACTGTTTTTGGACCACACATCACTATCTCATTTCTGAATTCTTGGTCAGATACAAATATGCAAATATAAAGCATGTTTAGCCCATCCATCGCTTCGCTATGTTTAAAAACAAAGAAGCTTTATACAATCTGGAGATTTGTCCTATCCCATCCAGGATGGCAAATGCTGCCCTCTGTAACAGGGGACTTGGCACACATCCTGTGCGAGTATTTCACATTTCAGGATTAACAATTTTCCTGGCATATCCGGCCAAGCTCATAATAATGGGATTATTACAGCATAGTCAAGTCGTTCCCACATTTATTTCATTTTGTTCAAAAAAAGCAAAATGGAGTTAAATGACAAAGTTTTCTGTCCTATTTACACAGAGATATCAAATCGAATTCCTTTGTATTGTTTTAGGTTAAAGCACGATATATCAGTTAATACAGCCATCGAAAGTTACCGCTGAAAAATGTAGCATATTTAGGTTTTTTAAACGGCAGCGAGAATGCAATATATAAAGTCTTTCCCCCACAGGCTGGTAAAAATACAACCAACCAAATCATACCTTATCATACTCCATTAGTCTGTCCTACTTGTATGAACATTATGATTTGTTTGTGCTCCGTTTATTTTTTTTTTTGTCCTTTTTTGGGGGGATTATCTCAAAATCTACCTCTCAGACAAAGACACAGACAGACTTAATGAATATTCATATTTTGTTTACGGTAGACGCTCCTGACCATCCCTAACGATGGCAGTGTTTTTATGGTCCGCTACCAAAAAAAGAGAGAAAAAAAAAATGCTACATGATTAAAATGATAGTGAAAACGTAGACCATTCGCAGGGCTGCAACAGGGTCACAACGAAAGATAAGACATTATGACACGAGCTCTTTAAAAATTCCCATCTTAGAATTGAGTCAGGAGTAATTCCAGCAGTCTTTGTGATACGAGCTGCTTGCTGGTCCTCAACGTGAGACGGTACATCTGAATGAGAGAGAGAAGAGAAAAATGATGGACAATAACAGAACTGTTGTTTGATTTGCATTTAATTTATTGTTATCTTGTCGTATCTTTCACCATTTAAGGATGACATTAGAAACACTTAATTAATTTAATTAAATTAATTTTCTTGTCTTGTGGATCGTTAAAATCCTCTGCTATCAGTTCACGTTGTATTTCTAAACCACTTTTTTTTTACATATTTTCACAGAGATGACCCTTTAAACAGCTGAGGCTCATCAATTAAAGTGACTGGACTATAGAGTCTAATTCACAGACCATTAGGTCAGTTCCTCAGATGCAACACGAGACTCAGTGGGAAGACATTTAACTTTTGACGGCCTCAGATGACATGTTTAAAATGAAGTGCAAATCTGTCAAGGTCAAATCTATCAAGTACAAATTTCTTCGGCGTATATAAAGACAAAAATGATTAAGTTAGCCTTTAAAGGAGAAGTAAATCACATATTACAAGATCTGTTACAGCAAACTGTCACTAATAATCATGAAACTCCAAAGTTGACAAAGGCCAAAATAAAAAAATAAAAACTTTTTGGGATATTTGTGTATTCAACTGAATTTTTGTTTAAGCAAACTAAACTGCTGGAGTACACCCAACAGGCAGATGAGGTAAGTGCTAAATTTTGCCTAAGGTCAAGGGGCCTCTGAGAACATTTCCAGCAACTTTTTTATTTTGGGGTTTTTGTCTTTTAAAGTTTAAAAAAAAAAGGAGGCGGTGGAATATTTTCCTCTTCAAGACAAGTTTCACATTGTTTGTCACCAGGAGTATCCATGATGTTAGAATATAACATGGGTGGGTGAGAGTGGGTGAGAGTGTCTCACAGTTACAATATGAAATGCAAAAAGAAGCTTTTAATTTTTCTTTTCTTTGTAAGCTTAAAGAATAACTGACAATGTCATGTGGTTGAGTGACTAACCTTGGCATTCTTGCTTGGTTCCAATCGAAGCAAACAACCAATCTGGGACTCCTGTGTGTGGATGATCCCTGCTCCGACAAAGTTATCTGGATTGGGATCCACATCGGTCAACAGGGTCAAACCGAACCCGATCAACTGACGGAGGGAGATTCAACAAAATGGGAATGAAATCAGATTCTTTCATATAAAGTCATAAATACAATAAAATCATCTTGGTTACATTATTTCTTAATAATTTATTTCCCTATTTCTGCTAGCATTGTAGAAAAACTGTTCACTTCATGTGATTAGTGTTTCTGCTCAGAATGAAGTATCCACAAAAGCAGAATCTATGAGGAAGGAAAATAGGATGGGATGGTAGTGGGGGGGGGGGTGTGGAAGGTAGGGGAATGGAGGGATGGGAAGGTAGGGAAATGGAGGGGAGGAGAATCATCAGGATGAAGGGGTTGGATGTGTAATGCTTCTCATGTGGCATAATTATACAAGAACTGTCTTTTCGCGAAAATAACAAAAATAAGAGTGAGATGATATCTCTCCTCATTCTCAATAAGCAAAGACTAGACAAGTTAGTAAAAAACATGTTTACCAGGCAATAACTGATCCAACATTGTAAACCAACCTGCTACACACAATCAGTCATTAAACAGGTGTATGTATAAGCAGTGTTGTAGCCAGGAGAAAGTGAGTGCTGGCTAATTTGAAGAGAGTGGCGGCTAATTTGTCTGACGATGGCGAGCGATGCCAGCCCGCGAGCATAGCGAGCCCTCCTCTGCGTGAGGTCCAGGGGCTCTGGTGGGGTTCGAGGGGCAAAGCTACAGGGTTTTAGTTGATTTCAATGGCTCTAGGTGGCTCTATTCTACCCCTATTTTTTCACCTGACAGTCTTTGTGAATAGCTAAAATTAGGTATGTTATTCAATACACCCCACGCCCCATCGACATCACTGAACATAACACCCTACACCCACCGACATCACTAAATGAAAAAACCCACGCCTAGTAAAGCCCTCACAAGTCACAATTGCATGTTAATTATCATTGTAATTTGTATTCTACGAGGAAAGGCTTAATAAATATGATTTTGCATTTCACAAATTCTGAATGTTTGTATACCGTTTTGTATGATTCAGTGCTGGATTGTATCGCTTGATCCATAACACCTGTGCAGGTGTTTGCAATAAAAAAATCTTGTTCTTGGCAACTTACTTTTTGAGTAATTTTCAGTGTATTTTGATTTCATTTAATACAAGATTCACTGATTTTTGTGACGGTCAGTAGGAAGCTTGAGTGGCGGTCGGTAGGATGCTGATTTACTCTGAGTGCCGGTCGGCAAGCACTAGTGGCGGTTACGCCTGACCGGCGCCGACCGGCGCCGACCGGCGTGGCTACAACACTGTGTATAAGGATATACATATATATATATATATATATATATATATATAAACCATTGTATTTTCAGTTTTTTTATCATCAAAAACTTCAAATATTTTTAATAAAGGGAAAATGGAAAATGTGACACTTACTTTACCCTTGTCTATTTCCGTATCCATCGATGTTGTTGCCTGGAAGATTTTCTGAGCTTCTTGTTGTGGCCTGAGCAAAGAAGAACATTTGTTAAAATCGTAAATGAAGAACACCATCCAGCCTGTGAGAGTGTAAAGTAGCGATGCTTTCATAGGTTGCCACATTTATGTGTTTGGTTTGCTCTCTGGCAGCAAACTCATAATTCAAACGACTCTTAAAATCCTCTTTCGATGTGACAATCTGAAAGACCATTCCGGACGGGAAGGCTCTGGCCAGCCAAAATAAGGTTGAGTTTTCATCCAGGAGAAATGCATGTTTTTTTCCCATCTGAAATGGTCTTCCAAATTGTCAAAAAATCGATAATGAGCTAAAACTGTGATACCCACCCGAAGTAAATTGTAAGTAACTAGCCATTCCCCCAACACGCATACTGTACCTGGCTGCCTATCAGTGTTATGCCACGTAACGCTAACTAATTTTGATACTGTTGTCTGCACGATTGCAGAAACCTGTCAGCAATTCTGCTGGGGTATAGTTTACATGTTTATACTCCACGAAGTAAGAAAACTTTGGAATATTATTCTGGTGAAAAGAAATTGTTTGGTTAGAAGATTTTTGTTTGAAAATGACAAAACTCATGTCATGATGTTGATTCCAGTTAAAAGTTCTATCCTAAAATTGCGCCAGGACGCTTTCAGTATCTAACACATATTAACATATTTTAGTGTCTCCCCCACACCCCACCCTCTTTCGTGATAAGTGATAGCGTCACATAGATCATATAATCTTCAAGTAAATCCATTATCACAGATATGTAATCTAAATGTAATCTATCAATTATCTATCATATATGTCAACACTATTATTACTGCCAGTCATAGCTAATAAGAGGTCATATCAAACATGATTAGGTGTTTGTACTGATAGCTCTTCCAATTTATTAACGCATCATTTGCATTACGGTTGTCATATTTACTGTTAACTGGCGTAATATCACCGTCAGTGGGTTAATAACGATATTGTCTCCCAATTTATCAACGACTGTTTGCATCGACGCTGTAAAAGTTAATGGTCGGCAGTGGTAATGTTACGATCACTCGTTGGTTAACGTTTGTCTAATTTAATTTCTTATCAACTGCCGACACTAGCTGTTGCAAATATTAGAACCAATTGTTTGTCAAGATATTTCTTGCAATTTGTTTACAATCGTTTGAATTATTAACTGTCATATTTAGTGGTTACAGTCTTGATGTTTCGATTAGTAAATGATAAAAGATTTCTCTTCTAATTTATCAGCAAGTGCTTGTACAATTGTCATCATCTTTAGCGGTTACTGTCGTAATATGATGATAACTCCTTTGAGAAGATTAAAGTCTTCCAATTTATTAGAAATTGCCGGCATCACTGTTGTCACGTTAAGTGTTTACCAGTCTTAGTATTGTGATTCGTCGTTAATAAAGATGTGTCTCCAACTTAATTACCGATTGCTTGCGTTACCGCTTCTTCCATGATTAATTTTCTTACAGTCGTAATACTAGGATTAGTAAGAGGTCACATCAGCTACCAGAAGTCTTTGAAATTAAATCAGAAATGTTTTGTAAAATCTCCAAGTATTTGGTACTAATCTTCAGGTGTGTGTTTTCTTTTTTTGGGGGGGAGGGAGGGGGTGTAACATCTCCAGTGTGGGGGGGAGGGGGTTGGCCAGGTCTGCCGATGATTATCTTTTCAGATATTAACTTACAAACTGAGCTGCTTCCATCTGTTGAAGAAGTCATCCGAGGTCATTGCAACTCCAGAGAAGAAGTGAGAGATCATGACTGGAACCTTTACATTGATGAACTGTCGGACTCCAGACCCAACACTGAAAGAACAAACAAAACAAATGTACTCAAACATTGGTGGAATCAGCTGTAATAGATGGATAACCTTCACTAACCTCTACCCCTCCCCCCCAAAAAAAACTTTACTGACACTGCTTTATGGTTTGATGACCTTAGGAACTTCATGCCAGGAAGAAATACACAAATTTGTTGAACTCAACACTGTTTTATAGTCTTTCAAACAAGCAATCACCATGCCCACTGCCTGACCGCTGCCTCCCCCCCCCCAAACACTGTTGTATGAACAGCTGACCTCAGAAAAAGTCTCATGTCCAGCAAAAAATTCACATACTTTTAACACCATGTGTTTGCATCGTTCATCCATTCAAAGAATCCCGCTTCCCCTGTTCCCCATAGAAACACCCATCCTCATCCTCTCCAGAATATGCAAATCAATAATGATGAACCAACTTTGCACACACTGCGGTGTATATTACCTTCTCCACCTAACCCTCCCTCCCCCACCCTAGTATTCACGGTAACAACAACTTATCCCTCATACATCATGTTTTATAGGTAATTAAGTTTTCAGTTTTTGCCAGGTGTCATAACATGAAAAGCATATGAAAGGCATTATAAAAGGTCCCCCACAGACAGAGTACCTTGTAACCCATACTCTTGTACAGGCAGGTATTTAGTTATTGTCATAGACTGTTTAATAAAATCTCAATCTTTTTACCAGAACTTCCCTTAGAGCTGCCTTTAACATTAAATTTTGGTCATATTTTTGGTTTAGAATATTCCACACTCAATTCCCATTACAAACCAGTCCATTCTAAAAGTCACGTCAAGAGTTGGACATTGTGCCAATTTCCGACATGATTTTGACATACATGAATGTAAAACATGAAAATGTGTCTCTAGGTTACTAAAAGAGGGGAAGAAAGCAGAATGAATGAGTAATTATTTACATAAATAATAAATACTGCTTGTATATATGTATATATGCTTCCTTGGTGAAAAATTCTGCAATGCTTTATCTTCTTAGCTTTTAATATCAAATTTGTTTTATTTGTGTTGTGTCAACTCATTCTAAGGAGGGTTTTGCAAATTTCCACAAATTGTTTATCACATACAACGAGCTGTTTCATAGAAAGGTTGCTGATGAAAGTCATAGGTTAAAAACAAATTCAGGCGATGTAAACTAATTGAAAATAGATCAGGAATGTGTTTAGTGAGAAGGATATCAAATGATGAATAGACGACCTTGAAGTAAAATTTTTTCACTGTTGTTTCTCTGCTGAGCCCTCAACAGTACCCTAAAAAAACTCACAGTTAGACATTTATTGACAATGCACTTGGAACGATGTTATGCATGACAATGCTTCAAAATGCATGTACTTTGCTAAACTTAACCGAGGTTAGAAGCCCCAAATCTGTACAAAGGCTACTACTACTGGTCATTCACTTGTGAGTTGTACTTTCACTGTCCACCGCAAAGTAGATAATGAAAAAACATGCTCATTTTGGACTGTTTTCAAAAGCCATAAAATGGGACGATCACTCGTACAATATTAAATGTTGACTATACGAGGAAGTTCTCAAAGGTTTGGATTTTCAGAGATGTGTACTATGTTTTAATTTACATGAAACAAGCAAACAGTTTCATTTTGCCATTAATTAAATTGATGCCCAAAGCTGTTGTTACTTCCTCATGAGATAAACATGTGACATTGAAGGTGTTAAACCTATGATCACAGCATTATCTCTTGTCAGCTATTGTTTCACATTACAAAAGGAAACACAATAGAAAAACAACAACAACAGTTACAACTGAACTTTGCGACCTGTCAATTAAAAGTTTGAAACCGAAATGGGAGTAGCGAGTCCTTATTAAGTTTCATCCATAAGTGAAATCGTTGTGTATCAAATCTCACTAACACATCCCTGGGTAGATGCACTTTGCTAGCAAGGTGTTCATGCAATTAGAAATAGTCGTTTGTTATGAAATCATATTAACCGGACAGTGAAATGGAAATGTTAGTTCTGGCTTTGGTGCTACTAGTTAATAAAAAGCATGAGAAGTATTGTAATGGTCATTGCTTGTATTATAAGTTAGCCAAAAGTAATGAATGGATGAATTGTTAGTTATGAGCTAAACATGAATAATCAGGCAAGTGGAATAACACTATATCTGATCTTATGATGTATAATATCATACAAATTACTGGCATGTTGCAAAAAAAATGATAGGATAACCAGGCTCATAATTTTACTATTTTAAACCACTTGTTACAAAATGCAAATTTTTAGTCAAAATTTCAACATCATGCAACAAAACCACCGCTTATGATATTTCTGTGGAAAAACAAGTGTAGGGCATATTCAAACTAATTATTTCATTTAATCCAGGATAGTAATACCTAAGCCGCAGCGTGGAATATAATTTACTCCGTGGAGAATTGCCCAGCCAGCTTGTGCGTATTTACCTTCCCTGATACCATAGCAACCTAAACCATATATGACCTAGGTCACCAAGGTTTATAATGTTGCACAACTTCATTCCTTAAAGGCATTTCTGAGTTAAATTGGGAAGAATTTCACAGAGCTTTTACATTTTGAGCCTGGTAGCTGATGGGTGCATGCTTTGGAGTGTGATAATGGAAAAAAAATGGGAGGCAAGTTTTGCAGCAAAATTAGAACAATGAGAGCATTTTATTTAGGTATGTTAGGAATATTTACATATTTCTACAAGTGGAGAAATAGCCACAGGCATCTTTGCTTTTTAGTCTATGTTTTTTTCTTTATATTTTAGTTTTTATTGAGAGAAAGAGAGAAAGAGCATAGGACTCTTGTTTCAAGCTATTATCCATGCAAGCCTCGTTTACCCAAGAAATCCCACCGGAATAAGGGGGAGAAAAAGAAACAAATTAACTATAAAGTCTAAACTTGACTATGTTCATGACTTTATAGTGATAGTTATTAGTGAAGAAGTTAAGGTCTCAGCACGTCCATGCACGTCATCCAAACCAGCAGACACTTACCCGAAACTGCTCGGCCTGTTTCAAGAAGGAAATGAGAAAATCAACAACTGAACGAGCTTTTGATGGATCGTGTAAGTCAAAATGGTTTACCAACGATCGATTGGTTAAAGCCAAAAAAATGTGTGAAGCCTTACTGATTATGAGAGATTGAAGAGTGTTGCCATTGGCAACTGTTCTGACTTAGCATACCCACTAGACTGTTTACCTCAAGTAGGTAATCGACATTTCAGCCCGAGAAATAGTAACAGAATGAGATGCTTGTAATAGTGAATAGGGCCCATACAAAGCTTTTGATGAATATTCACTTGTCAATCATAATTGAATATTCAAACATGCAAATTGCACTATCCCCAAAATCGACCCAAAAGAGTCCTTCTTTAAGCCAAAATGACGAGGCAGAAGTTCACAGGAAAATGGCTCTGTCACTCGGGGTTACTTGACATGGGGTTAAAACACACGACAAACAATATCCAATAGCTTTTTACAAAGGTATGTGCGCTTGTGTGGATGGGGATTGAAGTCTACCCTACTGAAAAAGCAACAGCATATCATCATTAAACCTCCCCCACCCCCACATTCCCCCACATGCTCCCCCCTTTGTTACACTCAAATAAGACTTGTATGTATCTTCCCAAGCTAAAGAACCCAGTCCTGATAAGACTTTCAGTGATGACAAAGATTAGTAAGGATAGAGTGAGCAAAAAAAGTATTTATCCTGTCCTGCACTTCAGACTCTGTCCTCTGTTTGAATTAAATGAGTGCAGAGTCACCAGTTCCCCCATCCCCTCCCCCCCCCCCGCCGCCCAACCCCCATCCTCCTAAACATAATTTGTTTTCTTTTCAATAACCAGACCTTCACATCTACATTTTTCATCGTCACAAGAAAACTGTACTTTGCATGCTAAAAGTACTAGCAGTTTCTTGTTTTGGTTTTGAAGTTTGCAGGGACAGAAAGGGAGAGAGTTTTGTAAAGAAAAGAAATAGACAGTTAGTTTAGAGCTTGATTGCTAGAACTAGGCTGTAAATGTAGTAAAACTAGAGCCTCAATACTGGAATCAACATCAGGGTTCTAAATTTTTAGTCCTCCAGGAATCAACCCCTATATTTTTTTATTCCTTGCTTGTATTGTTTCTTATTTACGTAGCGACAGAAGTCATGAACGGAGTGATTTGAATCTGACTAATTTTAAATGATTTGAGTGTTAAATGAAAGAGTCCTTTTTTTTTTTTTTTGTCCCTTGATTAATTCTACACTGAAACTCCCATAATCACGGTTACAAGAGAGACAGAAACACCAGTCATGATCAAGAGATGCTCAGAGAATTTAAAATAGTATTTTAAATTCCTACTCATAATGACAAGTAGGAATGCTCACAGTTGCAAATATCGACTCCCGGGAGAGCAGTAACGGTACTGTCTCATGCTGCTCTCGTATGAGAGCAGAGCTTGAATGCTCATTTTACATCAATTTATGAAGAGGAAGAACAAAAGCCACTCAGTGGCACTAATCTTCATCTTGATTGAGGTCAAAGGGTCAAGCATAAATCCATTTATAAAGCAACTTTCTTGGGTTCAAAGGTTACCTCATTACCTACCCTTAATACCTGTATTCTGTCCATTCAAAGGGTTAATAATCCAACTGAACTTTCATAATTACTGTTGACCCTTGTTTAGTTTGAATTCAGACCACCAATCTACTGCTACTGGACTAGTTTTTTTATAGGAAATAAAGTAAAGCAAAAAAAAAATGTGAAGGAAGGGGGGAGGTGGAATTGCTGAAATGAGAATGGGTCAAAGGGTAGTATCTTCTGAATATGCATGAGACAAACAAATAAACTGCATACAAGATGGGACTCGACAAAAAAAGGGTAATTTTTGTCGATCTAGTTACCTTTCGCTTTCTTCCGGGGCAGCAGATGCTCTAAGTTTAATAGATGGAGAACTGATAGCATGAATTAATCCCATATATAGACATGAATTAATCCCATATATACTTGAATTAATCCCATATGGACATGCATGTATATTTGATGTGTATAGGACCTTATCGTACATTTAATAATATTCATGAATATATGAACTTTTCTTAGTGTTGATTAGCAATGGGAGATTTTTCTCCCCACGAAGAAATGTATTTCCAGCATGCATTGGAAGGGAAGGTTGTTAGATGCTGGTTGTAAATACTATTATCTTCCAGTTAGTGTTGCATACTTGCTACAAATATTGCAGTGATGTTAAAATACAAGTCAAATATGAAAAATCGCAATTGACAAAACATTACTGACTTAATGGGTACAATAACCAATGCCACCAAAAGAAAGAAAAAACAAAAGTGCGGTTTAGCTACTACAGACGATGCAGTTTCTATTTGTCATATTATTTTCCTACAACTCTTGCTTCAAAGCAGGCATCATGCCACCTTTTTGCAAAATTTCTACCGTACTTACGAGAACTGGACATGAAGGGTGGGTGTGTCTTCAAATTCCTTGGCGCATTCAATGGTGATCATCTGTTGGACTTGAGCACCTGCCTCAATGACTGTACCCACTTGGTCGGTAGTGACTTTAAGAGGTAAATTTGCGTCAAGGCGTAAACAGAACAGACAAACTTTGATTTCATGTTTTCATATATAGATGATAAAGTTGGTGATAAAGAATAACATTTGTCAAAGAATTGCTGAAGAAAAATTAAGCAACTGAAGTTTGTAATATATGTGACTGTTATCACAATGGCATAACAATGAGAGTGTGAACAATTAGAGAAGGGGGGGGGGGGGGGGTTGGAAGCCAGATATTATATCTAATTAGGAAAATTGCAAGTATATTTATGTGGTGTTTGTAAATTGTCTATTTTCCCTTCCCCTCACTCTCTTTCCCCTCCTCTGTCCCAACCTTCTCCTGTCAAGCCCAGCCAAGCAGCCTCAAGTTCCAGTTTAAGCCACAGATGCTAAAACGCCCAGGACCTCTGGCAGCTTGTACACACTTGACAATCATATTGAAACGAATACCCATACAAACATACAGTTAGCTTTTGCAGACCTGTCTTATGACTGACACTATAACACTGCCCAAAGCAGATATATACATCTCACTGTCAATCTATATTGGTTTTAAAATTATTCTTTCATATATATATATTTTTTTTATATTAATATTTAAGCTGTGTCAATTTTATTTTTCATATTTTAAGGGTTTTGTCATTTTGTTGTCATTGTAAAGCGCTCTTGAACATGCTTAAGCATGAAAAGAGCGCTATATAAATCTGTTTAATCATAATAATAATAATCTCGAGTAAGGCACTGTGTCAAAAGTATGATGCTGAGGGGGCTGCAGCTTCTTGCAGCTAAGCTGTAGTATAGGAGATAATCTATTGTGCTGTGCAGTTACACAAAGCAAACACTATAAGTTCATACAATAGACACTACTGATCAGCTGAGATAAACTCTATTATTTGATATATTGATTCTGTTTGGCTGCAGCGTGGGCAGGTTGCAGCTGCTGCAGCTTTTCTTATTGACACAGTGGCTAAGGTCAAGGATGGAACTTGACCAGAAACTGTTAATGAAATCAAGTGATTGGGCTAATGGGCTAGGCGATTACACCAGCGTGGGCAACATGAAATGTTTGTATACTAGTGACATGAGTGGAACCCGAGGGCATACCGAAAAGAGTAGTCTTATTTTAAAAAGGATAATATATTATATTATAAATAAATATCAAACGAAACCATCAACTCATCGGGCAAAGAGTGCAGGAAGGTTGTGTCTTATTTAAAATGGATAAGAGATAAAATTATAAATAAATAACAAACGAAACCATGAACTCATGAGGCAAAGGATATCTGTCTGCAGGGTCTCGGGGGTTGAAACCACAGCTGAGAAGTTTGCAAACTGGTAGGAAGTCTTGTTACCGTAGAACAACCCTAACCGACCGAGGTTGGCTCTAAACTCCGATTTGACTCCGATCTGGAGCAGTTCGCTCTCGAAAAGAACGCCGTTATTTTTACAAATAAATCTGCAGAGAAGCGGGACAGAATTAAAACGAAAGGGTTTCAAACTTGGCGTTGAGAAGAAGCTTTATGTTACCTCTGACAATGACATTAAATACTTAGCATTTTGTAATGGTAGCTCAATTCAACTTTATTTCAACCAACAATGTTCAAATAATTTACAGTGGTGTGTTCAGACAACAGACTTAAACATGATAAATGGGATTACACAAGGAAGCTACTAAAAGCTTGTGGGATGTGAATCCCTTTTACAGAGAAAAGAAAACTTGCTCAGGACTGTTCTAAACTTCAAGAAGAAGAACCAGTATAGAATGTCCCTCTGGGATCAAAAATAAGGTGTCAAAAACCAAAGATTGTCCATGTATCACAAAAACCTATTATTTTACTCTCGTACAGTCAGTGCACTTACTTCTTAAAGCTTTCTTCGGCCCCCGGGGTAAGAGAGGTGACGTCACCCGGTGCTGGGGTCGGGTCAAAGACATCAAAGATGGCCCCGTTTGTTGGAGCAGCGGCGGTATTGTTCATGGGAGCTGCTGCTGGTGCTGCTGTAGTATCAAAGAGTGACATGACTGAGGGTTGACTGGCAGGTGTATTATCCAACCCAAGCAGGTCCATCGAAAGGGTCGGGGGTGCAGCGGCCATCTGATCAGAAGAGGAGCATGAAGTGAAATCTCTGGTAGTTTACAGCAGACGATGATGAATTATAAAGGTTAGTTCACAACGTTTTTTGGATGTTCAAAGGACAGCCCAGAGGACAATTTATGTTCGTTTGAGGGAAGAGCAACATATTCTAAGCATCCTGTTGACATGTGCATCAATTCCTTCATACTGTATTTTTATTTAGAGATATCAACATTTGAGGTAGAAATGTTTTCTACCCCCGAAAAACTTAAAGCAAATAGGTGTGAGGTTGTGTCAATTATGTGGGTGTCAAGTTTAAAACCACTCATTGAAAGACTGGCCAGGTGAATTCATCTAAGTGCCAAAGTTGGTCAAATTGTATTTTTTTCACTTTGATTCCTTTAAAGGGTGTGAAGACTCGCGCAAAAAGAAACGTCTAATGCCGGTAATCTGACCTAGTTTCATATGAGGTGTAACAGAAGTGTAAGACACCACCATCAATCCCAGAAAATACACACACAGCTTGCTACCGTCGGTAATTAGACACTAGTGTATACAGTCAGTACATACAGCTGCGGTCAATACCCACAACACAGTGTACATAGCAGCGATGGACATCTCAGGCCCAGCTAAAGATAACAAGGTATCACGTTTCATAACTGTCTGCATTTTGTAGCGACAAGAGAAAAACTTCACTTGCAAGCAACCGAAAGTTAACTTTTTCACAGGGCCGCACGCGGTTTGGGGCGAGTCTTCACACCCTTTAACCTGGAAATTAAAACAAATAGCAAGCGAACAATCGTTTCTTTTGTTTTTAAAGCGCTCTAACCTCGTCTGTGCTACTCTCTCCAACGTTATTGATTTCAATGGTGGTTGGCAGCTGTTGAGGCTTCTTTTCTTTCTTCTCCTTTCCGGGTTCTTTCTCGTCGTTGGGCCCTCCGGCTTCTCCCGTCTTTTTCTTCAGCTTGGCCAGGAGTGACGACTCCCTCTCTGGGAATGGAGGCATCTCTTCTAAGACCGTAGCCTGTGGAAGGTGTTATCAAGAAGATATATCAAGTAATGGTCTTTGTAAAGTCGCTAAAAGTAATGCTCAAACATAGCACGAGAAACGTGAAGTCATAGGTCAGTAAAGTGCCGCCCTCCAGAAAGTTTTCTGCGGCTCATGAGGTTTTCAAATCCTCTTAATGCAGCCCACACCCCCCCCCCCTTACAAGGAGGAAATAGAACAGAAGTACTTTAGGGAATTTAAATATAGGCAGAGGGCAGACTTGTGATACGATATTTCAACATAGCAAGTTGACAAATGCACCCTTTTTGTTAATTGACTATAAACTGTTAGATAGCGATTGCTCAGGAGTAGCCACATCCTTGAGTGTTGAGGTCCTTGGTTTGGGTAAAAAGGTTCTGTTTTGTCGGCACGATCCATTTAGTGCCCACCCCTGCTCAGAGTCATTCATTCACTTTTGATCAACTTTGTCCTGTCTTAACATCCTAGCTTTATTCTTGAGAGGATGCCCTACAAGAACCAGCTAGTTGAGTACTTTTGAATTACCGACATCTCTTCCTTCACAAGTTGAGCTGTTCATACAAAATTCTGCATTTCCAATGGAAAATGTCATTTCCTGAAGCATTTTTGGCCCATTCCTTTTCTATACTTTCAAGGTCAATCAATCTCCAATTACCCTCTGCTCATTTACTCCTACATCCCCCTTCCCCCCACCCTCTTCCTCCTCCCCTCTTCCCAGTCTCTTCTACATCCGTCCTTTCCGTTTTAATGTTTCACCTCAAGAAAACCATGAGAAATTTTACAACCAAACATGCTCAGTTAAAGACAGTTAACAAGAAGACTTACGAGGATATCTGCAGAACTTATGACGCTAAGCTTCAGGTATTCTACTGCCCTCTGTTGGAGCTCTGCGTCGGCATTTCTAAGCTGGTTGTCATTCTTAAGCAACTGAAAATATTTGAAAAAACAACCATGCTAAACATAGAAACATGAATTTTATCTTTGTTAGTCATTCAGTTCATATATCCATCATCTATACTGCAACCCCTTTCCCCTGTCATCTTCTCATAACCATACCCCCCCCACCCTCCCTCTTGACCTGTTCAGCACTTTTATTGTTACAATTTTAGTTTTGATAGACACTATCAACTCAACCACACCCCTCCACCACCATCCAACTTTTCTCACATAACCCTCCATCAGGCCACTCCCCTCCCCGACTCTCCACATAAACAATGCTCTCTTACACCTCCCCACTTGACTTTACCTTCAACATGACCCTTCTTCACCTCTCACTGCT
>JAIPMN010009684.1:24623-40778 GCA_020650975.1 Apostichopus californicus
CCCCCCCCCCCCCCACCCTCTCCTGACCCCTCCAATGTCCACTAAGACTAAATAAGCAATTGCCTCACAACTAATTATTAATACACTGAAGAAACAATTCACATCAATATTGAAGTTTCAAGTTAAATCACCATTCTCCCATCAACCACCCCACCCATTCTTTTCTCATCTATTCTCAATAGGTCACATGGTCTACGAACTACGACCCACAGGACCTTGAAAATGGTCCCCTTTTGACTTACTTCCTGGATTGTTGGTTTGATCTCTGGGAAGAGATTTATGAACTTAATGTAAGTTGAAAGAAGAAGACCACGGGTGCCTGGACTGCAAAGATGGAACTTGGAATGCAACAAATTAAACTGAACTAATGGGCTGATGAAAAAGAGGAGGGAAAGAAAGAAAAAAACATGAATGAAAGCACTTTACAGACGTAATATTACCCCTGGTCAATGATAACCTTTCCCAGAGACAATCCCTTCAGTCGGCAGCAGTTATATACTGCACCCAATGACAAGTTACCTCACAGGTACCCATTTAACCCCTGGGTGGACAGAGGCAATTGAGATAAAGCATCTTGCCCAAGGACACAATGTAATAAACTAGGCAGGAATGGAACCAGCAATCCTTGGATCACGAGTCGGACACCTTAGCCAATTGGCTACCACGCTCTCATCTACCATTCATTCCACTTTCAACCAGAATCAGTACACAGACTACAATATTATTAACTTGATGGGTTATGTAGGTTAAATATATAAAAGTTTAGAGGACTTAGACATTTTGATGCTACAAATCCTTCTGCGAAGCAGATCCTGCTATAATGGAAACATCAGGCCAGCTGAAATTTATAGACAGTCTCTATGCAGTGTATTAGCGGATTGTTAAGACTTTCTTTTTCACTTTTCTCTATATTATTTTCAGTTATGGAGGAAAACAACTTCTGCCCCAATTCTTACTTACAAATTAGAACAAGGCTAAAACCACAGACAGTCTGCTATGATAGCTGCAAAGAGCTTGACTAAATGTTGCTTAAGATACTCAAGGTCATTCACAGATGATTTCACAAGCAATATCGGATGAGGCAAAAAAATGATTCTTAGTTAAGCTTTTTAAATGAGTAACTAGGAAATACCCATTGACAATAACAGACACATTTGTATATAACTTTCTAACCAATGTAGCATAAGCCTGACTTCCTCACCCGCACCTCCCACCCTCCCCCACACTCACTCTGACCTCCTTTTTGAAGATCAGCATTATGACATATCTCAAGAATTTGACAGACCAATGCATCAGCAGTCTGTGTTGCCTCTAAAATATCTTACAGATATGGACAATTATCCATCTTTGCTTTAGTGTTAATAAACAGATTATCCAAGCTATTTGGCTATCGCAATCCAATCCAATCGATATATATTAATGAAACACCAATAGGTGATGAAAATTTGCATCATTTCGGTTTTCTAAAATAAAGACGGACATATATTTCTTACTTTGACCTAGGATCTCCTGCGATGAGATTTCCAAATTCTCCAAGGATGTAGCCTCCAACTTTGACCATGTTTTCATGGCATGCTGGTGCTTGAAGAGCCTGCCAGAAATAAGAAAAAACTTTATATGAAGGATCCAATGCAAAATTATTAGTTCCTTTTTGTTAGTAATTTAGTTTTAGTAATTTAGTTTTATAACCCAATACTGTGGATAGTTGTGTAAAGGATTAACACTGTCTCAATGAGACTTCCATCATGTCAATACACCAGTCCATCAAAGATGAAGAAGATGGGAAAATATATCCAACTGATATTAACATTTTCTTTCCTTCCCTTCTAAGCCAGCTGGGAAAGAATCTACTATAAATATGTGTAAGGAATAGAACCAGGAATAAATAGATAAACCTGAAAGTCATTGGGCTTCGTGTTTCCTTGTTACATTTTGTTTGAGAACATTAAATAGTAACAATACAAACAAGATTCATATATCTCGACCATTACTGGTCAGCAAAATTCTTGCACAAATACAGAAGATTCCTCTCACCTCCGCGGCAAGGGAATCAAAAAAGGAATAAATTGTAGAGCAATAGATAGCTGACCTCAAAAACTGTCTTTGCTGCATAGCCCTGTACATCCTCTCTGTTGATAACAATCTGAATGACTCTGTACCAAACCTGTAAATAAAATAACGCATTCATAGTCTATTGTATCCCGGGTACAAGTGTAATTAACCTAGAAAGCAACTGCTTCAACATCATAACAATCGATAATGTCACCTGCCTAACATAGTTTCTTGGCTGTAATTCACATCTACTCAAAATATAAATATAAAACCATGTCCACAAGGAACCTTTTGTTTAAAAAATATATGCTCTTAGTCATTTGATTCATATTAATGATAAGCCATCTAAAGAGTCCCCCCCTCCCCCCTCCCCCCAAGCACTACAGTTTCCAGTACTTCCTAACTACCTACCCACAAGGTAATATAAAATCATAACAAAGAAATACCTGCTGATGAAAATATAAGAGGCTTTTGGCACTTTGATACTTATTAGTCAATTTGTTTTAAATATTGTCTCCAGGCTTACAAAGTTCTCTGCAGTTTGCAAATACTCAAAATGTGTAAAATAAAACTAGAAGAAACCAACATTTGTTGCTTGCAAAATAGTATGACATTAGCCACATGTTTCTTCTTGTCAGTCACTGGTCATAAACTTTTAAATCTTTAAAATACATGGAAAACATGAAATACATTCGATATTTTAAGTGGGCAAACTTAAGTTGTCACAAACAGCCAAATATTATTCAACTTTCAAAATGAGGGATGGTCCCATACCTGTTCTAACCTAGGGCTTGAGAAAACCTGATACGGTCAAAGGACTTAGAACAAGTCAGTTCAGTTCAGAGAAGATATGAGATAGATTTAAAGGGTGTGAAGACTCGCACAAAAAGAAACGTCTAATGCCTGTAATTTACCCTAGTTTCAAGTGAGGTGTAACAGAAGTTTTAATCACCACCATCGATCCCAGAAAATACACACACAGCTTGCTACCGTTGGTAGTGTACAGTCAGTACATACAGCTGTGGTCAATACGCACAGCACAGTATACAAAGGATACAGCGATGGACATCTCAGGTCTAGATAAAGATAACAAGGTATCACGTTTCATTACTGTCTGCATTTTGTAGCGACACAAACAAAATGTCACTTGCAAGCAACACAAGATTAACTTGTCAGATGGCCGCACGCGGTTTGGGGCGAGTCTTCAATGCCTTTAAATAAAATGATGAGATGGAAACCAACCTCTTCACTGACGTAATCTCCGGCGATTCTGATGAGGTTTAAGATGGTATCAACATACCATGTGTAGTCCACAGCAAACTTCTCAGACAGAATGGCAACTTTCAAAACCTTTAACAAGAAAAACACCTCAGGTTAAAAAGGAGTCCATGACTAAAAAGAAATAGCAACTATTTAGTAGTTGATAAAAGTCTGAATAAGTCAATAAAGTGTACATTTAACTAGTTTGCTGAATATGAAGTAGAACCAACTGGACAATCCAACCAAGTTATAGGAAAAGAAAAAGAAACAGCACTTCAGCTAAGAAATATCAATACCAATACAAACAAGTTTTATTGCCATCTTCAAATGCCATTAAAACAAAAATGACTATTTTTATTTTTATTTTTTGCCGGCAAAATCTATGACCATTATTTATTATCTATGGCATTATTTATTACAAAATTACTTCTTTTTTGATAAATGCCTAGTGCTGTGTTCATTATTTTTAAAATATCCAAATGGTAACAGGCTGATTCGACAATACCAGGAGCTAAGACACATATCACTACAAATTGCCAATATCACAACATAGCAACGGTCTCTGTTTTCCATGACAATATCACACCATAGCAACGGTCTCTATTTCCCTTGCCAATATCACACATAGCAACAGTCTCTACTTCCCATGACAATATCACACCATAGCAACAGTCTCTATTCCTTGACAATATCACACATAGCAACGGTCTCTATTTCCCGCTCACCATCTCTTCTCTGATCGAATAGTCTGCCGACTCCAGATAGTCCAGCATCTCGCCAACGATTTCATCTGCATTTGACTTGTCGCACATCGCGTAAAGTAAATCTACTGCCCTCTGTCTCACACTGACATCACGCTCGGTCTAATGAACACGAAGGAAGAAAGACAGTTAAAAGACAAACATCGATGAGAGAAATGCTATACCAGTCTTTAACTTTCGGAACCATTCATCCTACGGCAGACATTCCACAAGGACTGCTGTCAAAGGACTGAACTGGGCCGGGAAATATAGGTATGCTGAAACCGTGAAATCTTACAAAATGAGATGACAAAATGGGGACATCTTCTGTGTCAATGGTTTTCATTTCTGCCCTCCAGAGTCTAATGTACTGGGCTATGTAAACTCAATTTTAACATTACTTGTTTTTTTAAATATTATTTTTCCTCTTTGAAGTATTTATCATGATAGATATAAGTTTGTTAGAAATCAAACAGTATTGAAGGCATCTGACATGATTAACAGGGATGAGTCCCCAACAGTTCTTATTATCCTGTACATACTGGCTTGCATCGTATTCTTGTTGAAACTTTTCCTCACTATGGCAACACTCTTGGTTCCCACTATCCTAGTCAATTTTTCTGTTTACACCTGTTCAAATTGTGTAACAAATATCATCACTGAATTGCTAGAATTATTGAAATCTGCTAAAATTTTGAAGTCACTTGCCTTCAGTGCGTTTACGACCGTTTCCAGATGTTTCTTCACTGCCTCCCTCGAGAACTCGGACGACGCTAGGTGACACATACTCTCTAGCGCCAGATACCTGAGGTGAGGACAGCAGAAGTTATTTCAATATATACATAAAAATGATCTTTTGAATTATTAATAACCTCATTTGACATAAAACAATGCTGACTCTTGGTTGGCATAGTAATATCGAGAACCTGGTGTATGTTACAAAGATCGACCATTTGTAATTCCACAGAACAAATTCTCCTTTCTCGTCTCTTCATTTGTGTTCGTGACTGCTGGTCAAATCTCGATTGGTTGAATCCCTCTTATAGATAGCTAGCAGTCACGTAACAATATTAATATCGAGTACCTGGTGTATGTAATAAAATAACAAATATTTGCTGCTATTGCTACCTGACAACTCTTCTTCTTAGCTACGTCAATCAGAGCCGAGGCGACGATACTATTAATCCGGGAGCATCTTCTTGTATTCTAGCATAGCTACCTGTACCAGCAAACACTCTTGCAGATTTGTACTTGTACTGGGGGACATTATGTACTCATACTTGTACTCATGTCAAGAGATATTCTACTGTTACTGATACTCATGCTGCAGCACTTATCTTACAAGTCTGCTCTGCATAACATCATTACTGTGCCCATTTTCATGTATATTTATATTTTTATGTTCTTTATTGTGGTTTATAACCCTGTCTTATATCATTTTTCATAATTATTTATGTTATATTATATTTATGTATATTTATGTATATTTATATTTTTATGTTCTTTATTGTGGTTTATAACCCTGTCTTATATCATTTTTTACTTTTATTTTGCTGCTGTTATTACTTTTAGGTTTTGTTTGGTAATTTTATATTCCACTTATTGGTTCTATTGTACAGTGCTCTTGAGCATGTTTTATTTCATAATAACAGCACTTTAATATATGGTATTTATATTTATGTATTATCAACATTGTGCAGTGGCAACAGATCACAGAGATCACTTTAATGTTATACGTCATGTTAAGGACAAACTTTGCATCTTCTGACTATTTAGAATATTCACACATTCATAAATGGATGAACCTATTACCCTGTCAAACCAAGAGAGCTATATGGATGCAAATGCTCTCAATATTCCTAATTACCCACCTATTAATGGTGTAATCCAATGAACAAACTATTGTGCCGCATAAAGCTAACGCAATCAACTTCCACACATTCATTAATGGATGCCCCTCCTTCCCTTTCCAACCCAGAGAGCTATGTGGATGCAAATACTCTCAATATTCCTCATTACCCACCTACTAATGGTGTAATCCAATCCACAAACTCTTGTGGCGCATAAAGCTTATGAAATCAACTTCCTCAAGTATTTTAGGCCATGGATTCATTGTTCCTGGTAAGAGTTTTGTGAGCTGAACTTAAGGTTTTCAATAGCTTAATCTTTATGAATTAAAGACGGAACAAAAGTACAGCCAAATTAAATTTATTGCAAATGTGCAGCAATTCTGTACTAAGGGTACTTCTCTTGTAAGTACTTGTGAGTACCATCAAAATTTCAATCTAATAAGATTAATTACCTCAAATTAGTCTCCCTGTGCTGAAGGAACTGACCAAGCTGATTGCAAGCACGGACCAACAGATTTGGTTCACTGCAAACAGAGAATGAAGTTTAAAACCGTGTAACAAAATAATAAAACAGTGAGTAAATTGTGTAATACAAACTTGTCCTTTCTTAATCGTTGCTGTAAAACTAGTCATAAGTGTATTCTCAACCTCTTAGTGAACATTTCAATTTACACATAAATACATATATTACATACATACATATATTACATATATGCAGGCACATATAGTGAAATTTCCAGATGATTACAAATAGTAAAACAAAAATGAAAGTATAATTGGTAAATGTGTAGATGAGTATGATGTAATATTGAGAAAAAAAATTCATGGACACCCTGGCCCTTCAACGAACACGTTCAAACGACAAGTCTGTGTTGTCATGTTTTAGGAATGTACCCACTGTAGGACTAGATACAAACATGCATATATGCATACTATTTATTCATATACCTATACATGTACATATTCATCTACATATATACATATGCATACAAGTCTGTGTTGTCATGTTGTAGGAATGTACCCACTGAAGGACCTGATACAAACATGCATATATACATATAATTATTCATATATATACCTATACATGTACATATTCATATACATATAAACATATACTTATACATATTCATATACTTATACATATTCATATACCTAGAAGAGATACATATTCATATACAAATATATCTACATATACCAGTAGATATACATTTACACATATCTATACACCACCTAATTATCCACATCTACACTTGTCACTAGCAAATATCCATAGAAAATAGTCTTGCTTGTGATGGATACATCCGAAGGACGTGCATTCCATTGTTAACAGAAGTGCACTTTCCGTCCGATATACCCTTACAACAAAGCATTAATGTGATGATAATAAGGTGTATACGCATACCTGTGCATATACATATTGTACATATGCATATCCATACTCACATTAACATATGCATGAGTATACTAACCTATCGTGGTGTATGATTAAATTGATTGCTTCAAACAAAACGGCATTCTTAGAGTTTGAATGTTGGACTTTCTTGGACTTTGGTGGTTCCTGAAGAGGGAAAAGCAAAAAGGTAGAGAGGATATAATATTTGAAAAATGATTGGCTTGTCTTTACAGGATCCACAAACCATTTAAACTGTTCTTCTCAATCATAAATTGGTGCACAATAAAGAGACCTGTCAAATTTAATCCTTCTTAGTTTTCTAACGATTCAAATCAACTGTACTTTTTATTTCCAGTGATTAAATGCAAACAGGATGGAAAGTATCTGATTGCATTTCCACTTCCTGGTCTAAAACTAGAAAACCTGTTCCAATATTTTCTTTGTCCATTCTGTTACGACAGATTCCAAGAACAATAACACATACAAACTACATATTATATAAGGAAGTAAAATAGACTACATACTGACAAATAGTACACCTTAACCAAACATTTAATAATCAAAATATTTGTATTGGAGTATACATGCTATAATATCTCCTCCCAATAGTTGTTGAGATTCTAATTTCCTTAAAATAATAACTATGTCCTTTCACGTCCAATTAGAAGATAATTATAAAGATCCTTTCAAAAAGAGGCTGTGTTTATTTTAGGTCAGGACTGAAAGGAAACAAATGGGAAACAATCATCTTTGGTCTTAGTGAGAGAGATAAAACTGGCACGAACAACAATACAAAACAGCTTAATGACAGATCTTATACATACCATATGGAAGATAACCACATGTTTAATGTTTCTTCACACATCAGGGAAGAAATGGATTTGATCAAGTCTAAATATGACATCATCCAGCCACATATGCTTCAAAGATTATTATTATTATTATTAGTTTATATTTTTATTTTTTTAAATTTATTTTTTTTACTTTCTTTAATTGAGAATGAGTTTTTGCAATTGCTCCATCTAAATTATTGAAGCTCTCAATGTGCAGTTGCGTTTTCAAGCGTGATATCTGGTACGCATCATCATGCTAATATTTGATCACCTCGCAGACACATAATTTCCAACAAATGTAGCATGGCACGGGGAAGATGGCCAATAGATTTTGATTAACTATCACTAAACACTGTACATTTTTGTTGATGGAAATTTCCTTAATAATGCCACTATCCCAGTGGCTCCCAGTGGGGAGTGGGGGGGGGGGGTGGGAGCAGGGTGGTAATGAGCAAAGCGTTGGAGGATAGTGGCGTTGCTATAGACGGAAAAAAATTATTGTAGAAATTGAAGGTAGCTTCCTTGGTGTTGGGACAGTTTGTATTTTGATTTGTGAATTACGGAATAAACTGCCCCTAGGTGACTGTCACTGCTACAGCTGACATACTACTACAGGGAGGATATGAAAATGAATAACCTCCAACTACCATGTTAGAGACCTTTTAATGAAGATAGGATGGGCGGGGGGAAGGTGGGTGGGGTAATGAGCCTGGAAAGAGAGGATGCCTTGACCAGTGGTTCTAAAAAAAGGTTAGGAACCAATGCACTGACCTGTGCTTTGTTGAGGATGGTCTCCAGACATTCGTTGAGTCGCCCTCGCACAGCTGGGTCATCGGGAGGTGGAAACAGTTGGAGGAGTCTGAGAAGCTTGACCGCAAGCCAAGGAGCAGGAACAAAGTAATAGGTATAGTCCTGGAGATCGGTGTATGATGATGTCACAATCTGTTATTGGGAGAAAATAATGACGGCCATCAGCAGCAAATAATTATGACGTCATTTCATATCTGTTACCTACAATAGGTATAGTCCTAGAGATCGGTGTACGATGATGTCACACCCTGATATTGGGAGAAAATAATGACGGCCATCAGCAGCAAGTAATTATGACATCATTTCACATAGATCTGTAACCTACATTGTACATATAATATGAGGAATTTTACAACTTTTGAATTGCAATTTTATGGAATAATAAAAGCACTATAATCGCCTTACCCTACTGAGCCTTGAGACAGCCAGGGACACAGCCCCTTTGTAATCATCTGTGGCGGTCAGAGCCAGGTCGTGTATGAGACTGGACGCCGCCGTTACCACACCCTGCAGAGAAAGAAAAAAAGAAACGGTAATAAAGTAACAACTGTTGCAACGGTCACCACACCCGTGAAAGAAAAACCATAATACAGACGATATCTAGCATCTTAGTAGGTCATTGGTTCAGAGTCCAGTCCGGTTAAAGGAAGGGTGGTGAGGGAACCATGTCACATGACTCCACCGGGTAGAGTTTTCCAAGGTCTATAAATTCAGAGTGTGGAATGAAGTCTGCATTGGATGTTCCATCAAATAATAATAGTGTAGAATCCATATACTATATAAACATATATCTTTAGTAAAGTTAGCCTTTAGTAAAGTTAGCAAAGTAATTTTTTGGCCTAGAACATTAGGGTTTCTAGTCCTTTTGCTCCACAAACTAAGCTATCCATATCTTAGTTGCTAGAAATCCCTATATAGATATTACTTTGCTGATGGCTTGCATACCACATGACGAGGAATCACACCCCCAACATCATTTGGTACAACCCAGAAAGTGGCAGCAAGGAAACTATTTCAAGTGACAATCAGATATTGCATACATTCTTTCAATCAAATGAGCAAAGGAAAACTGAATATGAAATTATGAACAAATTTGAAAAGAACGAAGATATATTCTTAGCGTTTCTCGTATGTTGCCCACCAACGGCTCTAATTTTACCACTAACAAGTATGCAAAATGTATGTGTTTGATACTGTGTGTGCGTGCGTGTGTTTGTTTGTTTCAGGGATGAGACTGGGGTAAAAAAAGAATCACAGAACTTTGCAAAAATTGCGGTATAGGCTCCAGTTTGCATATGCTACAGTGTGTTAGGATAAAAGTTTTTGTCCCTGAGGTAGAAAAGAAATTTTCCGCGAATTCGCGGGAAAAACTCATGCCTGTTGTTTAGTGACATTCTGAAGACAGTGAAAACCCTGTGAAAAGTGAAAACCCTGAAATTTTTGAAGGAAAGATGAGACAAGGTTCTACAAACCATATGCTGATCATTAAGAAGGTGTATCACTCTGTTCTGCCATTCTCCTTTTGGGATGGCTTCTGGTTGGGTGCGGTAGAGTCGTAGCAGACACAGGGATGAGCTCTGTTTTACTTGGTCAATGGTGTCACTGGTTTTCGAAAAAAACAAAAATTGGAAAGTAAGGAAAACGTTCGTCCATTTTTGGTATTACAGGGATGAGCCTGGGGTAAAAAAAAATATCAAGGAACTTTGCAAAGATTGTGGTATAGGCTCCAGTTTGCGTATGCTACAGTGTGTTAGGATAATAGTTTTTTGTCCCAAAGGTAGAAAAAAATCACGGATATTCCGCGAATTCGTGGAAAAAGCTAATGCCTGGACTATTAACTTGTTTATATTCTATTCATGAAAAGTTACAAAATGTGGGTACACTTTATGGTATACATTTCTAATAACATCTAAGAAACATCACTGTAAAGACAGGGAACAAACAATTCCAATTTGGAAGGAGGGTTTTAAAGAAATGACATGTCACAAAAAGTTTGAACTTTTCAGAGAAAATACTGACAAATTTACGAGCAAAGTGAAACAATTTTGGTCTGTTATTTTGTTCAGTAATGTTCTTAAAGCAATTGATTTCACAGAAATTATGACATCTTGAAAGGGTGGGAGGGCAGGGGGGGGGGTGTCATTTGACTGCATGAAAAACCATTTGATGTTTGGAATGTTTCAATTCAGCACTTACGATGAAACGAGAAGTTTTGGTACTTCAGATCCGAGGGCTTCGGCCATGGCTTTGCTGCCGATGTTGGCGATGCAGTGCAAAGCCAGGTTAATGTTGATTGGGTTCCTACTGCCCAGGTCATTCTTAAGGTTCTCTGTGACCAGTTGAATCAACTCGCTTGTCTCATTCACCAAAACCGAAATGAAGAGGTAACCCTGTCGAAAGGAGAGTGTCAAAAAGAGCACAAAGTGAAAATTATGTCATATTTTGTTGGCAGATATTAGGATTTCATGATAAGACATCATTTCCAAGTTTAGGGCCCTAGCAGTACCTCGTACTGTAGCAATAAGTACTATCTAAAAAAAATCTGATATGCAAAAATTGCAAAGAAAACTTTTGTCCAAACAAGAGATATACCAGTGCAAAATGGTACAGAGGCCTTATATGAAGACACAACACCATTGTCACATTTTCACAATTCATCTTTAGTAGGCCAGGGGCTGAAAATTGGGTCAGTTTCAACAATAATGCAATCACAGTCGTTTAATAAGTTTAATAACTAGCCAACAATTTCACTTTAATGCAAAATTCTATGATAGTGTCATTGATACCCTACATATGTACAGCAATAATTAGCAGGTCGACTTACGATCTGTTTTTCTGTGTATTTGTTGGAACTAAGTAAGTTGACTGCCTCCATGTGACCAAAATCGATATCGTGACCAAGCAGAAAAATAAAGAGCAGTTTACAGACGTATTTCTTCTTCTGGTAGCCATCTAGAGTCTTGTCACCTTGAAATACAAAATAAGAAGAAACAAACAAAACAAAAGGCAAAATCAGAAGAAGCAAACAACAAAAAAACAACACAAATTAATCAGAGGACACCTAACACGACCTTTGATAAACGTTGACTATCCTTTAAGAGACTTTAACACTGATCGGGTACACATATGCGACTTCAAAGGTGGCATACTCCTATTAGAGTCTATATCAATCCGCCCGGATGTTCTTCTTCAGAAAAAATGCCAAAATGCAGTAAGATAAAATCTCTTTTGATATGTTAACAATCAGGATCTGTTTTTTTTTTGTGTCTTGTATGTTGAAGAGCATGAATGGAAGTACATGTGGTGCAAAAATGGTCAATTGAGACAATTTTAGACCCCTGTAGGACGCCCAGGAGCAGCGTACGAAAATTGTTTACTACTGAGTGAAGAGGTTTGTTTTAAGTGACGAAATCTTCCGGCTCGGATAGCAAAAAATCTACATGGTCATGATACAGAAAATTGATGAAAGGCCAACTTGTCAGCTATCCAGTGATGGGTAGCGTTTAGCTAGTGAGAACTGTTATATAGACTAGGACACCACATTAATTTTGTGATTTAGTGTGTAAGTCAATGGGGCTTTTAATGGGCAAAATATGCTACCCTAACACATAACCACCAGATCAGCCTATCCTGCACATTACTCAATCTACAGTAACTGTAATACATAGGTACATGTACAGCATAGCTAAAGTTGAACTGTGCAGCCCTTTGCTGAGACCAATGTTTCTTCCAGGCCCTCGAAGGAAATTAAAATTGAGATCCGTTCTCCCCTCATCGTGCACTTGATCCTGAGTTATAACCTGACGGGAGAATTGATTAACAGTATATACTGACCTTTGAACTTTGACCTGATGTTAGCTAATTCTTTGTTTATCCTTTTCACTTCAGATTCTTTGCTTTTACCTGTCAAATGGAAAAACAAAAGATATTTTTATTTATTTTTTTTATTTTTTGTCTTCTGTCTCTATTCTGTTTTATGCTGTCGAGAGTGGAGGATCACGCACTCTTTACTGAAGTACAGTAGTACTTACACTGTACAAGTCAACATGAAAGCAATTTGAAAGTATTGTGGAAAAGAAAAGTAATTACATCCTTGATATCAATAAAAAGGGAAACAAATTTGTGAAGAAAATTCACTTGTAAATAACCTGATCAACAATGTTCACTGTTTTTGTGAGTGTTAAGTCTGAAATCAAAAGTTTATAAGGAAGACACTTTTTCCATTTCAAACTGTATACGAGAGAGCTCTCACCATGAGTGGAAAACAGCTTCAGATTGTACAGTATTGTAACTAAGTTAAAGTGTGTATACATACATATTAGACACTAATATAGCGCTGCTACATTTGACAACTTAGCCTTGGTCATTGGTAACTTGTCACACCTACACACCAAAGTGTGGGCAATTTAATCAATCTCTCCTGGGCACCACAGTGCACCATAACCACGTGTCCCCCGGGGGACTGCCCATAGGGTGCAGCCACAAACCAGCGCACGCAACTATATTTACAAGTTACCTCGCAAGTCCCCATTTATACACCTGGGTGAAGAGAGGCAATGGAGTTAAAGTGCCTTGCCCAAGGACACAACGCAATGATCTGGCCAGGGCTTGAACCTGTAATCCTTAGATCACAAGTCCACTGCCTTAACAACCCCCCCCCCCATGTAGTAGTGTATCCACTTCAAATTAAAAAAAGGTTTTGAAAAGAGCTAAGTTCTGTTTTTAAATCAATACTGTACACTTCATATAGACGTGTACAATGTGTACGGTGTATATTACAGCAGAATATTACGTCGTTGACCAAATAAGGTGAAGGATGTCTTTTGTATTGTATGGCTAGTATTGGCTACTGTACAAAAAAAACAAAAGGTTTTTTTGTTCTGCTCGTCCGGGTCTTACATTTCAGATACATACATTTCCGAACAGCAAATTTTGGTTTGTCCAATACAAATGTAGCAAAATAACACAGAATGAATACCCAATATGAACACTGTACTAGATGTGTAGATTAAATTGTGAATACATAACAAACCAGCTCTGGACAATGAACCCTCCCGTTTGGGTGGGCCTATCATTATTTTTGCTTTATTTCATTATATATGGAGGATGGTGATGACAATTTAACACTTTGCCTAAATTTATATGTATGTATGTATTTTAGATCCTCCTGCAAGCAGGAACTCGCGAAGCCTCATTGACTTATCAAAGCCACAAGCTGACCGAAGTCGGTCTCTTAGATTCATATTAAACGTCCACGATTATGAATTGTCAACAACTCTGTAACTGGATGACATACATTAATATTGGAATGACTCGAGCTAGAGACCTTATGATTGGAAGGCACCGGCGTTAACACTGAGCTAACACTCTAAATGGTAGTACTTGGTCACAATGCAATTTGAATATGATTGTGTACAGCTAGTCGTCGGCCAGATGATCTCCAAGGCTGAAGATAAATTTGGTAGTTTTGGACAACCATTAAAAATTTGCCCTGCTACAATGATCTACACCTAGTACATCCAACCAATGTTAGTCTTAAGGCAAGACACGCTGCACAGAGAACAGACATTAAAAGCTTCAGTTCAAGCAAAATAAGTTCCCTAAGATTGGTTATATTTTTGAAAATAGTGTAGTTTCGGTCATGAACCACCGACGACATGCACACCACTGACTGCAGGTGGGGAAAATGCTACCATGGAATAATTTATCCTGAAAACAGTGCCATAAATTGACTGTACATGCCTACTATACACCTAGATACCAAGGCATCCTTGTAAATATTTCATCCTTGTAAATATTTTTTGAACCTGTCACAGGCCTCCCCATGTTCAAAAATTGACAGTGACTACTGGAGGCAACATTAAAATTTCATCAAATTCATGACAGTCCTCCGTATTCTGAATGACAGAAATTGATTCATCTGGAGCTCGAAAAAACCTCCAGAACATCGACCGACTTTTATCAAAAAGGATTATTAGAGAGGATACACAACATAAGCACTGTATGTATGAGTGAGTGGTACAAACAGTTTTTAAACAGTAGTTCAAAGGAAAACCCTGGGGAAATGAAAAAGCGGCCAATAGATTAACGATTCCTTAATGCCTGAACCTACTGTAACACATACGTACTGTACAATATGGTTTTATGATAGTAACACTGCAGATACAGTAATATATGCTATCCACACAAACAGTATGCACTGTACTGTATATAATGTACAGTATAATGTACGGTATCATGTATGGTATCATGTACGGTATCATGTACAGTATATACGGTATAATGTACTGTATGGTATAATGTACGGTATGTATTGTATAATGTACGGTATAATGTATTGTATAATGTACGGTATAATGTACAGTACCTGTATAATGTACGGTATAATGTACTGTATGGTATAATGTACGGTATGTACGGTATAATGTACTGTATAATGTACGGTATAATGTGCAGTATAATGTACAATATAATGTAAGGTATAATGTTTATTGTAATGTACACTAGGAAGCACATTTTTCCTGTAATTTTATTTTAATGGCTACATGTGATACACAAAGATTTTTTGTCCCAAGGTTCACAGGTAATTGAAACTTACATCAACTGACTATCCAGGACATATGGATAACCGTTAACTTTTAGAAAGCTACTGTAATATGAGTCCTAGGGTACTGCCTGTACAGTTTCTGACTGAATTGACATTGCAAGTACGTTCAACTTCAAAATGATTCAAGACAAATTTGTTACGCTGTACATTCCGAAACTAACCGGATTTAAATTTCACCGTACATTACATTTTTTCCATGCTTACCTGTCTCTTCACTAGCATACCATTCTCACTCTCTCTCTCTCTTTCTCTCTCTGCCTGAATGCCATGCCTAGGGTTATCTGGTAATTTTTTTAACACTGCAGGGATGTGCCCAGGATTTCCTGAGTGCTGGGTATACTGATCCCCGTCCTGGGGAGGGGTCTAAGGGGGAGGGCGTGTCCCCCTCCCCTTTGATTTTTGAAGGTGCTCAGATGCCAAATGCTGGCACTTGTGTAGCTTTTAAAGCACATACACAAGTGCTAGTTTTGCTAACAATTTACATTTTTTTATTTTTTTTTTCAATTTATGTTGAATATATTGTTAGGAATGTCAGGATTTTAGATGAAAATAGTGCTGGGCGGGATTCACGATTTTTAAGACAGTGCTGGGCGGTAATTTTTAGTGCTGG
>JAIPMN010009685.1:0-11721 GCA_020650975.1 Apostichopus californicus
CAGATATATTGTAGCTTTAATTTTGGAGTTATGTTTACAAGAAGTTTACACCTTGACATCTATTGACCTCAAATGACCTTTGACCTCCAATAACGGAAGCAGCCCAGAAAATTTTAACGAACACCTACATACCAATTATGAGATTCACAAAAGCTAAAATTTGTGAACTTGACCTTTGACCTCCTGACTATGACATTCACCAATGCCACACAGATGTTCAGTAAGCTTGTATACAAGGTTTCCTCAAACTTTGGTCACTGGTGACCTCAAATTGTCTTTGACATCACTCAATAACATGACATTTTGTCTTTATGCAAGCTATGTTTATATCATGTTTACAAGCCAGGGTGTCACATATACACACATATACCCAAACTAAAGCCATCACCATCGCATGTATACGTTCCTTGTGCCATCGGCAAGAAAAAAAAGCAACATTAGAAATAAAGGATTGACATGAGAGAGAGAGAAAGAAAGTTAAGTGCTTGCCTAGATATTTGTGGAAACACATTCAGGTCTCGTCATGATTTGACTATGTGTACCATCTCTGTAAATTGAACAACACTCTTCAAGGTCATACAGTAAATGTATATTTAATCCTCTGAATGAGACAGGAAGGCAAATTCATTAAAGCTCTGTCAATCTCGTTAATACTACTTAAGGACGCCATGTCAGATTAAACAAAGAGCGCATATGCTGCTTTATCTCACTACTTCAATATCCATGTATTAATAATTCATGGGCATTTCCAGGGTGAACAAACTTTTCAGAACCTGACATTTATTTACATGAAGTTATGAAATCAGAGGCTGAATGAGATCTGATCTTGACTTGTGTGTGCAGGTGGCTTTATACACTCTGAGCTCTTGTTACAACAAGCACAGATTAATAAATAATAAAAAACATTTCTTTATCGTGATGGTGTTCCCAGTTCAGATATGCCATTAAATGTCTTAAAAGTTTGTTGATTCAAAACAAACTTCTGTTTGGGATTGACAAACTTTTCAAAGCACGGTTAGATCAAAGAATCTAGCTGCCCAATATACTTAAACTTAATATATATATGTAAGCCAATTTCCTCACAGATTCATTTTGTGAAATCAAACAAAAGTGATTGCAGAAGATTAAACGCTACAGAACACTGTTATTTTGTTTAAAGGGATAACAACAGTGGCTGAGTGTGATCAAATACACAACACAGAGTCTGTGAATTGAAGAACATTGATTTAACTACCAGCTTTAATAGCTTGTTACGTTGTTGAGATATGAAAATATTATAGTTTTATTCACTTTATTTGGATGAGTGCAGTGATGTCATTCATAGACTAAACCAACAGCTGGTTTTGTAAAATTCTATAAAACTGAAATGATTTTATATCGATTCGGAATATAATTCAAACGTGTGATAAGTTATTATTATTACGGATGATCAAGCGACTTCATCAAAACTAATCAGTGATTTCAATTAGGTATTGGTTCCTCATTGCATCCGTGGTAAGTACTGAAAAAGAAACCCAGTCTGAGGTGTTGTCCAATGTCCCATGTATGACATCACAAACTATTGCACAATGTACTGAATAAATTGCAAATTATTTTAATATCTAAGCAAAGGAATGAGCTATCAAGTTGGACCAATGCATTTCTCTCTTACTTTGCTCTGTAATATAAATTTTACATAACTTACCCTTATTTTATATACCATTATTTGATATAACTTTACAATTTGTTATCCCTTTAACTACTCTGACAATGATGAATGATGATGTATCAATATCTTACGCAGAGATTTTAACAAAATGAAACATGAATATCGAGTAATTATCGAAACCTCATCAATCATCAACAGTTCAATGTCTGGTCAGATTTCATTTGTTATTAATTAACCACATATTAACAAAGCAAAGCAAACTTTTTTTCAGAAACCAAGACCTGTGGTTCTTTATTTGAAACACAAGTTGACTCGTCAAGCTATAGAAATACACTGTAATGCGAGTTTGGCATCGAAACAAAAATCATTGGCAAAATTGAACAAACTGAACTCAGAGACCTGCTTCCAACTTGTAAGAAAGTCAACTTGGGTTCTCGGAAGGCCCAGACATGTTAGTCTAAAGATGCTGAGCGAATGACCAAGTAAACTTCTTACCGTGATATTTCGGAAGAGATCTTTCGAGGCAGAGTAGCCTTTCTCCAGTCTGTCTAAGAGGTCAGACTGGTCTGCAGAAAGAGGGGCTAGATGTGAATTCCACTGAGGACTTTCGGAGACCACTTTTGGACTACGTGGTCTTTTCTTTTTCCTCTTCATCCTAACCAGAGGTTTTCTTGTTTGTAATCTCTTTGGGTCCCAAACTCCTGTGTACAAAAGTGATGTTATTTATAATTTCAGTGAAAAGAAAATCAAGAATGAAGAAGTACAAAAAAAAATTGTTCAAAAAGTGGTGGATAATTGGAAGCACTATCTTCACCCTTCTGAAATTATGAAATGTATGAAAATAACCACTGAACTTTTATGGGAGAAACAAAAATCTTTGTCAAACATTCTTGGTAAATACTTCACAAAGTTCTTCTTTCCGAAATAGGAACTGAGTTCCTCAGTTGAGAAGATGTAAACAAACAATTCCAGAGTATGGTGTAGTTAACCAGAATAATTAATTTGAAGTAACTAATTACAGTTAATTAATCAATCTTAAACTGAAAGCACACTGGGCCATGCTATTGTTCACATAGAAACAATATATTAATTCATAATTCTCAACCAAATTGATCAGCAATGCATTTAAACGTCTTCAGAATTAGGGAAGCTCCATGACTACTGTCTTTTTTATTGTAATCCAATTGGGTACTGTAATGGTTTGTGCATCATACGTCATGTTATATCTATCATGCTTGTTTTTGAGGTACTGTAATGGATAACCATCAAGTACACATATTAATTTGTTCAGTTTGTCCACCTGTTTTTAACTAAGACTTACAACATTTTATTTTAAGGATTCAAAGTGAACTTTGAGAAACAATTCATAACTTTTCCACCCAAGCATGTAAATCCTATAATTCTGTAAATTTCCTTAAATTTAAAGGCAGGGGTGGGGTGGGGTGGGGTGGGTGGGATGGGATGGGGTGGGGTGGGATGGGGATTCACATGGCATTGGATTAATGTACTGCACATTAGAATTCCTTAATGAACATCTCACAGACTTTCTAAGGTTTATATACATTTGTTTTAAGTACATTATTTAGTCTTCTAACTGTATATCTTCCAAGTTCGCCTACCTAATACCTGGAATACATACCACCAAATTTAAGCCCTTGAACAACACAGACACAAAGGAGTGCCAGCATATTGCTATTACAAGAATACTATTGTTTACTGGTTACTTTCTCCAAAACTTACAAAACCTCCCAAGTTGCCTGCCATCAAAACTTCAATTGGCTTATCAATTTTCACAAAACAATATTTCATCAGTCGAGTAGTACTCACTTTCGATATTCATGCCACACTCCAGACATCTCTTCATCCGGCATGCTGGACAGTGCCTCCTGGTGTAGAGGTCCATGTCACATTTGCCACCCTGCGCACACACGAACTCTGTCTTCTGTTTAGTGTTTCGTAAGAAGAAGCTCTTGCATCCTTCGCATGAGAGGACATTGTAATGGACGCCATTGGCCTTGTCTCCACAGATCAGACAGATCCTGTCCTGTCCTAGATTCTTGCTGGACTCTGGGTTACTCTGGTCCAGTATGAGGTCATCGAACTTTGAAGATGAAGCTTGCTCCGATTGGGAGAGATCTTGACTGGAACCGAGGCTGGAGCTGGATGGACTCAGTGATGTCACAAAGTTTCCCAACTCGGAGTCATCGTCATTATCGAAACCTACCAGATCGGACATCTACGCAGAAACAGAAAATACAAACATATGTGGTATTAGTTTAGCAGCTTAAAAAAATGAGAGCTGTTTCTTACATTTTACCCCTACTGTTCTTTCAAAACATAATTTCCTTTCGATACTAAGTGACAAGTTGTTTTTTGGACTATTTTTTAATAAATATATAGACTTATCGAAATTCCATACCTTACATTACTGTCTGACGTCTGTCCAGGAGATATTACCAGCAAATGACTGTCAGCATCAACCACCTAACAGGAGAAGAGGAAATACAAGTAATATAACCAATCACTAAAATAAGCATAACTAAAGTAAACATATTAACTAAAATAAGCATAACTTATATAAGCATAACTAAAATAAGCATAACTGAATTGAATTTTTATGACTACATTAAATTTGTGAATGAAATCATTTGCTCTATCTAAACAAACACTCGTCACGCATGGATATTAATTAGGGACCGCCCGACGGGTATTGACAACCACACGGTGTCCAATTTGTCAATCTTTGCTCTTACCTTCATCCATTTTATGACACCTAAGATCTTATATCCTCTGTCTTTCACAAGAAGGTAAATCCTTTGCTCATATATGAATCATCCTATAAGGATTAACAACAAATGAATGAAACCAAAACTTTTCAGCAAGACATACTTACAACCTTATACTGACAGTCACAATGTACGCATGCACTCAAAGTTAGAGCCTAGACAATACAACCATGGTACAACTGGCCTTTGTATCCTCTTAAAAAGATAAAAAACTAAAACAAATAACAAGTGTTTAATTAAAATACTGAAAGAAAAGTGTGTGTGTGTAAATACCACAGCGGTGATAAGACACTATAGGACAATTCTGCCCTCATAGGAGTCTTACAGCAAGCAGTCAAAACTTCAAGATGCTGCCCTAATGGAATGCAACTGGATATATCATAAATTTGCTGGCATAAACAAGGAATGTTTTTGACAGTAGTAGGAACACACACTGACAAGAATCATCCTTTTTATCAAAGAGGAGGCACACTGGGGGTAAAAGAAGATATATAATGTGGAGGAATGGTTCGCTGTTTAACCCCAATAACTCATCCGGTGAACCCCTCCATGTCACTTTAATGAGGGAGCCACCAGTTGGGAATTAAACTATCATAAATTGTAAGATTATTCTCCAATCATTTGTCAAGTGGATGTGAACGTACAGCATGTATTAAAACACACAGTAGGACTAAAGTCAAATGTATTTTGCTTTTAACTTACAACAAATCATTCATACTGGTTGAAGAATATGAAGAGAGTTAGTAATGTCTAGCTTACATCTTTCACAAACTTTAATATAGGCACTTGTGTAAACAAGAACTCAGTTCACTATGGGGAATGCCACTTGGGGGAGGGGAGGGGAGAGGGAGAGGAGAGGAGAGGAAGGAGAGGGGAAAGGGAGGAAAATGGTAACATGGACCAGTACAAAAGAAAAGGAGGAGGAGAAACAAACATCTTGTTAATATATTTGATGAATGTTGAATTCTAGAAGTAGTGTTGCCTGACAAGGTTTAAATAAAGATATTGTCTGTTGATTGATGTTGGTGTTTGGAACTTGCCTACCAAGATTAATTGACAACATAGAATGTATACTATGCAACTTTTAAACTCAGTCTGTCTGGAAGATAATTCACCATGTAAAAGTGTTAAAACTAAAATGGAGAAAAACTGAAAGAATTCTGTTAAGTCTAAAGTATTTTAACAACTGTAGAAGTACCATAAAACAACTTAAAACTACACTGTTGACCTTATTACAAGACTATACTGAGGGTGTAAGTGTACTTGAAACTTCCAAGAAAATATAGTCACATTGGTACTGGTAGCTTGCTTGTTTGAATATGTGTTACTAAATGTTTATATTAACGTTACTCAACTTGCATTATGGTAAATAAAGCTTAGCACAGTTGAATGGTACTATTTCATGATTAGCATTCAAATACAGTATAACCTAACCCTGGTAAATTTCCAACGAGAGTACCTCATCATTGCATTGTTCCATACAAACTCTATCAAATGAAAGTTTTCCAATAGTCCAAAACTGATAAACTCAGTTAATATTTTAAAACCTAAACACTTAACAAATTAACAATAACAAATTCCACCTTGACTCTTATGCAAATTAAGTCATGCCTAGGTTTTAATCTACTCTGCAGAGTTTGTAGGTCTCTATTAAACATCAGACCAGAAACAAATTTAATTTATCAGATAAGTAGCGTATCTCAAGGTGATGCATTCGCTGAAGTCCTTAAACGACAGGAAGTATTCGATTGCAAATACATCCAACTTTAGATAATTCAGTACACACAATATCATACCACTTGGTGCTTTAACCTTCACACAGTTCAGTAATTAACATTGTCAGGAGTCAAAGGATTGAGACTAACAACTTGAATAAACTGTAATAAAATAACCAACAGACTTGGACAGCATTCACTATACTTGACACTGCATCAGTAGGAATATTTAGTCAGGCATTTAAATTTGAGTACTGCTTCTTGGCAGCTTCAAACATATTGTATTTTCAGTGACCTTGCAGAGACCTATGAACAGCCAGGCTGTGTACAACTGGCAATACTCCTGGCAAGTTTCACAGACATTATTGTACTTTCACTGAACAAATTAAAATACAAAGCCAGGCCATATAAACTAGGTACTGCTTCTGGATAACTTTTACTATATTTTGTAACTATATATTGTAACTATTTTGTAACTAATTTTGTAACTATATTTTGTAACTAAATTTTGTATAAATGAACTAAGCAGGAAAATACAGCCAGGTCATCTTTATTGCACAATGTCCCTAGGCAGCTTACACTGGTCAGTGTACTTCCACAGTCAGACCAAGCAGGATTCTACATACAGCCACAGCATTCAAACCGGATACTGATCTTTGATTGATTTCTGTTTTGTCATCACTGTCTGGGGTCTCTGGGCTTTTAACTTGTAGTACAAACTCACAGGAGCAGTAAAAGCAATTTGTACAAATACCACAAGATAAAAACTCTCCCATATGAAAGAGAGATGAATATTTATTATTTAGTAATTCTCTCTCTGTTTGCATTTTTACTGCTGGCAAGGAACACTGTTGTCCAACAATTTACACTGTTTCTTGTGGCATTAAACATGCAGCTAATTGGTCAGACATCTTCCGAAAACTAAAACCCCTAACGAAGGGGAGAAACTGAAATGATGGGCATACAGTAGCTGTCAAGCTAGACTTACAGTCCCCACTCAAATATTGTTACCATGTAGTCCCCTTTCTCTATTACTACCAGTACAAGCTTAAATTGAGATAAAGTTATGAATTTTGAAAAGCCCCCAAAAGTTAACAATGGCAATGTAACCCTTTTCAGAAATGCAGATAGGTAGAAGTGGAGGATTTGAAACAATAAAAATTATACAAAACTATCATACCACTCTCAGACTTTTAGCAATTGGTGTGATTTCTGTTATTCACAAATTATATGAACAGCAAAAATACAGTTTGAATGGTGAGCTATATAAAAGTTTAATGCAAGCTAGATAAAACAGATGAATTAAGTCGCAAACCTGAGGATTTGAGCCTTCAGACAAAATTTTACCAGTTGAAACAGTGTACCACTGTATTGTTAACCATTTCCCAAAGATCCTCCTAATTTCTATAAATTTATTTTTATTGGCCTTAATCACCTGATTAACTTAAATTATCTCTCTAAGGCTGTGGGCTATCAAGCTTAACAAGATATTGTTAATTATGAGGTCAGTGGGATGACTAAAACTGAGTGATGCTTATAGCAATAACCTATTATTGATGTTACCAAAAATTAATTTAACAACATTACACAAAAGCTGTTCTACAAGCTAGTGGCACCTTGTATCTCTCTGACTTTGCTCTGTGGTATACAGTACAGTACTTTGTACCTTCCACAAAATATATTTGAATTAAACTTGTACTTAGACAGCAGTACTTTACCTAAACTTGAGCAGACCGCATACACTAAATTTAGCTGAAGGTTTAACGAAAAAGATTAAGTAGGTCCTAAAACAGCCATAAAATATCAAACTGACATTTTCTTGTGTTAGATTGCCTATTCAATTCCAGCAGTTTGGTTTCGAACCAAGGTTGTTGTTTTTGCTAATATGAACTCTGAAGGATCAGCAAATAATTGTTATTAAAAGCCCTAAAACACAATAAATCTAACTTAGTCTTCGTTGCCCAATCTAGATACCAAACTACAATACTATAAGTACACAGAAAATATTATATATTCAAGTTTCAAGATAATAATGATTGTAACATAAAGCATGACAGTTTCTTTTGGGTTTTTGTTATCTTTTGACATTCAAAACTTTGCAACACATTTCAAATATATTTTAAATTTTCGTGACCATACAGTTACCACTTAAAATAGGAAAAATTGGATCCCAATCATCTCATTATCATAATCTTACATATATCTTTCCATTTGTATCAACAGAACTTACAGGTGAGACACATCATCATCATAGTAGTCCAGGTAATAGGTATACATTCATTATCATTGTTAAGGCATATCTTTCTTTTCATGATATGCTTAGGCTGACATTTTGACTGAAAACTGATGACTGACATCTTTGCACAACACGTCCTTCGCAAAATCAACTTGTTGTCTTGCAACATTTGGATCGAAGCCACCTACAGATGAATGGGTTTCACAAATAAAAAATACACTGTACATTGCCCAAAGTCAGTCCACAGTCATTGCCAGTAGTCATTGCCATTTTGAACCATATATGTAGTTTGCTGAAAATTCAATGTTTTTTTCTGTGGTTCATCCTGTATTCTTATTTTGCTAAATGTTAGTTAAAGAATTACTAACACTTCACTCCTGAGAGTAGGTATCAGTGTGGTGAATGGTATGTGAATTTGAAAAGTAGTTAATGTTGGACTATATTGCACAAGTGGGTATGAAATATTTGGTCCTGAGACTTAAATGGACTGGTATAATTTTCCTTAGCCGCAATAGTCATGCTTCATTTAATTGAAACCTAGGTGTGCATAATTCCTACTCGCTGAATATGCACACAGGAAAATGGCCACTTGTTAAACATATCTTGGTGCAGTTTTAACTTCTTGGCTAAGTCTAGGCTACTTTCGTTTATTTTAGGTTTAGGCCTATGAGGTTTGGAGGGATGGTGTTGGGGGTATTGATCACCAGATTGAGGAAACGTAGTCTGACCACCATGGCCATATAAGTTACACTGCTTTTTACACTACAGTTTGTATATCTAACAAGCTTAATTTACATTAAGCTATATTTTTGTTTTCATTTGCCAAATATCACTTCAAATTTCATGAAATGTCATCAGCATCGTTTTTTTTTTTTTCTGTTTCGTCAGAAGGTGATAGGCTAACGTTAGGCCTAAGTTAACTTGTGCTAATAGTAATACTGGGTGATATTCCACAACTTACAGTAGGGCTAGTAGGAGGCCTAGTAGCATGGGCACTTCGTATTCCGGACACCTAAGCCTTAAAACACCCCAAAACTATATCTATTTGGTATAAATCACCTGAAAATATACTTGATATGGTGGGAGAAGTATGTTATAGTACGATACACGGCCAAACTTTCTTTCCTGCAAACTGTTTTCACGTTGTATTCCACGAAGATTCTTATGATTGTGGAACTGGTATTTCTTTGCTCGAGTATTGCGAATATTCGGACATCCGGCTTACAGTGTGGCGCTGGTGATAAAATTGGTGGCGCAGTTGCTATTTCAGTAATTATAACAGACTTCATAGATCTCCGTCATTTTATTGACAAATATGTAAGTATTTACTTGCACACGGGTCATTTTGGAGAGAAAATAACTGTAGCTTCGTACTTGTTGGTGCAATTTGGCTCTTCCTGTAGGGTGTCATGCATTTCTTAGGGGTGTCCGAAATTCGCAGTGTTCCGAAATTAGCAATACTGACTATAGTAGCACTAGTAGCATGGACACTGACAATTCCGGACACCTAAGCCTTAAAACACCCCAAAACTATATCTATTTGGTATAAATCACCTGAAAATATACTTGATATGGTGGGAGAAGTATGTTATAGTACGATACACGGCCAAATTTTCTTTCCTGCAAACTGTTTTCACGTTGTATTCCACAAAGATTCTTGTGATTGTGGAACTGGTATTTCTTTGCTCGAGTATTGATAATTTTCGGACACACAGTCCAACAGTGTGGCGCTGGTGATAAAATTGGTGGCGCAGTTGCTCTTTCAGTAATTATAACAGACTTCATAGATCTCCGTCATTTTATTGACAAATATGTAAGTATTTACTTGCACACGGGTCATTTCGTACTTTTTGGTGAAATTTGGCTCTTCCTGTAGGTTGTCATGGTGAAATCGTGCATTTCTTAGGGGTGTCCGAAATTGGCAGTGTTCCGAAATTAGCGATACTGACTATAGTACACTACAGCCTACAGGCCTATGCTATTTGATAGTTGTATGCAAGGCTAGGCTAACTTTAGCCCGAGTTCGAAATCCTAGGCATAGCCTAGCTAGGCCTAACATTAATACTAGACACACTTCTACTACTACAACATTAGGCCTACTAACAATATTAGTACTGTATTAATAAGGAGTATGGTACTACTGTCAGTGTTATGCCAAGTCCAAACGTTAGGCCTAACAACTTGAAACGTAATGGGCCTAGCCCAGGCCTAGCCTACGTATATTTTTAAGTGATATGCATTATAAAACTCAACTCTGTCAAGTATGAGCCTAAACAATAGACATCTTCGCGATTCATCAATGATTAGCAGGAATCGTTCGAAATAAAACACAATCCTACAATGGATAGGCCCAGTTTTCTCCTTTGGTGAGCGCTCTTCGATGTCGCAAATAGGCCTATGTCAGTTGTGTGTCAGACCCAGGCCATACCAATTCTTCTGACCTGGTGTTTTCTCTAGTCACGTCTCATCTCCAGTGCGTTGTCTGTGCATCGAACTTGTATGTCATGACTTCATACACCAACTAGTTTTGATATGTTGTTGTTAATCGTTAAAACCACTGTTATCACTGGCAGTCCGGGTTGTATTTCTAGAATTGACAAATCTGGTGACTGGACTACCTAGTCTATGTATAAACAAATCATGAGGTCAATTCCTCAGATACAACACAAAGTTCATTGGAAAGCTCATTGTGTAAATACCAGGACGAATGGTTAATGTTATTCAAGAATGCTCGCTACAGTGGCGTAGCAAGAGGGGAGGGATGGGGGAATGCAAAAACTTCTACAGAAATTATCGGGTACTAAACGGAGACAGCACAAAATTGGCAAAAGATAAATAAATAGCTATGATATATATTATACTGAATAAGCTACTTGATTATATAGCGTAATGCGATCCGTCTGCCTCTCCTAAGGTTTAGTCATTAGCCGCATTACGAATGAAATCTTGAATAATTAAGTTAACTTTGATTCAGTGATTGACATGTTTGGTCAAAGTTCCGTGCGCCGTATGGAAACTGATTCAGTTGTCGTCTGTAATTATAACACACAATTTGGGTCACAGAGAAAATTGGATACCTGCCTATATCTATCCATACGTATAGTTATATAAATGTTTTATAGCGTTAATAATTCTATAACAAGCCGTAGTCACTGGGAGCTGGGGACACGCCCCCCCCCCTCCACAAAATACTTCCAAATGGCTTACAATTGTAATACCAATGACACACCCCACAGTCAAGTTGGCATATTGATATGTTACCTTTCATAGTCTGCTAGGCTATTTGTTTCAGTTGGAGTTTGCTCAGTCACTTTTATTGCTTTTACCCCCACCCAC
>JAIPMN010009685.1:11746-38758 GCA_020650975.1 Apostichopus californicus
CCCCCCCCCCCACCCCCCCCCCACCGTTTCGTTATCACCATCATGAGTGCTGGGGTCTGGAACAGTTTAATCTCACTATTGCTTTGTGAAAGACAATTATGGTAGGTCTGCCACTGCTTGGTGGCTACAACCTTCCATGCCACTTTGCCAAGTTTTGCGTCCCAGGAGGTGAGTGGGAAAATATTACAATTTCAGTAAACATCCAGACTCCCCCACCCCCCCCCCCTCAATTCACGATTGCAGAGCTATTGATCATTTTAAATGTTATCAAGACGTACTAAAGTAATAGCATTGAACCATGGATCCTACAAAAGAAGAACAGAGACAAATAATAAGAAGTAGAAGAAATGAAAACAAAACGATTTTGATAAAGTTTGTTTTCAGGTTTTATTATAAGAATTTCTTTAAAGGATATTGTTTAGGCACAAAAGTAAGAATTATAGGCTTTATGTTATTTACGGTTAAAATTAGCCAGTTACGTGCACAGGATTTTCAAAAGTGGCTGACCAAATTCCATATTCCCCTGGCTGATTTAAATTTGGAAGACTGGCTTGAACTTTTATGTCTGTCAGCTGTAGGTTTCTCAATTGGTTTTATAATGAGGGGTATGGTTGTTGGTTCCTGGGACACAGTTCTCTTGTTGAGGGGCTGTGGGAACTACCCGCCAGAAAGAATTTGAAGTTTAGACATCAAATGGTGCATATCTGCTGCATATTTAGACTATAAGTCATGTCTTATATAAGATCTGAATGCAAGGTTGTGCTAATAAACCCGTTTGAATTTTAAAATGAAAACTCACTGGTTTCCAGACTGACAAAGGTGGGGGAGGAGGGGGGGGGGCCGGCATGGTACATGCCACTGTAGAGAGCATCTGACATCAGTTCAGTTTAAGGTGCAGCACAACCTTAAACATCTAACCTGTAGAAGCAGACAAGAGACATTGAAAATATACCTGTATTCAAATACTTTATAGCTGTTTTAAAAACTATGACAATTAAATAAAATCATATTTCAATCAGGCTGATATAGAAAGTCAAATGATCAGTAGTTATGTAGATTTTTCCCTCAAAAAATTTGAAAATGTCTTTGGCCAACCATTTGTACTATCACTGGCTTATTGTTGTGAAAAGACAGCTTACAATACATGGAGAAACAATTATTTTGCTTTTTAGAACTTTGATACTCATGCTTCATAAAACAAGGAATGTATGTCAAAGGAAAGCCTGCGCCTGCAATTTGATTTGAAGAGGAGTTTTAACTTAGATGAGTAACTCACTTGAAAGGCAAACATTACATATTCCATTTTTCAAACATTACCACAACTTTCCTCAAATACATGTTGTTTGGTTACCGGAAAATTAACAAAATAATTTCCAATTGAAAGGATCGGATTGGATGGATGGACTTTTCATGCTTTTAAATACCAACAAGGTAAATAAATTAGTTACAAAAATGTGAACTTTTCCAAATAAATCGTCATAGTAAATAATTTGAATCTGTTGAGTTTGATGAACATTATTTTCTATCAAGCCTTGAATGAATTTTTTTTAAAAACCACTAAGTGTGTAATTCTGTTTACCTAAATGGCTTCAATTCTACACAAAGCAAACTTAACAAGAGTGTAACAATACAGAGTGTGAGGAAACAAGAAATAATTCAACATAAAGCACTGTTTCAATATGTATCATAAAATATAAGCAAAAGTTGCTTATTTATTAAAGGAACTGTTCCAGGGATACAGTGATCTTTTTCATCAATACATATCAAAGAAAAGTCAAAAAAATATCTGATAATAACGAAATTTTTCACTTTTGAAACACTTGCCGTCAATTGCATCATTCATGGTTAATATCAGCCTTCTTGCAGTTTCAAACATGCCTCTGTGATTTGGGTCTTGAAAGCTTATGAAAGAACCTTGAAACAGTCCTACTAAAATGCCTTTCTAGTTCAGAGAGCCACAATTGGTGAGAATGCAATCATCTCAACTCATTTCATACAGCTTCTGTGAGATACTTGGTGAATGAGTAATGGTTGTCCAGACTTATCTCTGCCAAGAACATCCATAAAATATTACCAGGCAACTTTCTTTGTCAATTTCACTGCTACCCTTGTCTTCAGAGTCTGGCAGCTAGTGGGTTTGAATCGGGAAGTAAATCATAAATAATTGGGTGAACAATCCACCCAAACACAATTCATCATCAATACGGTCTGAATGTTTAAATATCACATGGTGTAAAACACCAAAAAAATACAGCTGCTAGAAAGGAAAGAATCACTTTGGAAGTTGAACACATCACTTGGAACCTCTACCTCTCTCCCCCTTGGGGAGGGGGGGGGGGGTGGATGAGGGAGGAATAAAGTTTCTTGGTGGTCATAAGGTTGTAAACTATTTGTATCAATTTTCAGCATTTTCTGTGCAGCAGGTGTCATTATGTATACACAGCTATTTGTTTGTGGATTTAGCCACATCGTACCATTATGGATTAAAGTTGCCTCCTTCATTAATAATAAAATTTAAAAATACGATTAATTTCTGAACCGTTACCAGAGCACACATATATGTATATTCACTTTGTATTAAGTCAAACTTATATTGCTGCCAATTAAAAAGAGAAAATCTGTTGAAATTGTTTGCAGTCATTAAAATTTCACCTGCTTTTGATAAACTTCATGATTATGGTCAAAAGCATTTTAAGTACCAGACTTCTTAATACTAGTATTGCCACCTTCAATGTTATCTTTGTATTGTTATCAAACTTTAAAAGGAAGCACAGGCTTGACCACATACATTTATAAAAGCTGGTGTTCTATAACCTCGGTGTGCTGTACTAGTAGTGCTAAAACCAATTAACACATTAAAACATGTAACAATAGCCACCAAATTCAAATTCATTCATTTGGAAATTAATCTTGTTTAAATTAATCCATCAGATATGCATTTGCTGTTATTTTTCTTTTTCAATGAGCCTGACCGGGATGTGATATATATTTATTTACATATAGTTAGATTCCCCTAAACCAACCCAAAAATATATGTATTCCCATTATATCATAACTGCTTCATGTTTAGCAAGTATTAACTGTTTCATCCAATACAGAACATTTTGTGACTAATACATTTAATGTATTAGTTTTTTCATTTGCAAACTTGAACTTAATATTGCCTCATTTCATGAGTTCTTCCTGACATGACTTTTGGTTAAATTTAGTGACATGATATGTTCTCTCTCAGGTTGATGTTATTTCCTTTCATTGTCAAGTATGGTATCGCCAGATTAGGACATTATCGCAAAATGCGACATCAGTGATGAGTTTCCATAGTTATCTTTAAAACTTGGCAAGAAAGAACTAATATTCTGTCTATTGACATTCTTTGGTGTAAACAAATAAAAATTTGCTAAAATGTTTCCATCTCCAATAAAATTTTCAAAATTTTCCATATGACAGTGATTTTGAATTAACTCCACCCTGCTTCTTGTCCTTTTTGCTTCTTGCTCTCTATGATGAAACTGAAAATTTGTAGATGGTGGTGCTTCTGTAAGCTTCTCCTGGTTTCAAGACACAATTGGGGAAAGATGGCTGGAAAGAGATGAAGAAACAAGAAATATACCAGTTACATGTATTATGGGTAGGGAGTGGGGTAGGGAGTGGGGTAGGGAGTGGGTGAAGGGAGTGGGTGAAGGGAGTGGGGGAGTGGATTCCAGTTATGAGTTTAGTGGTTTATTACAATCAGAATAACTTACCTTGTCTAGTTTACTTCATAGCCAAGTACTTGAATAACTGAATCAGATCAAGGCTTAAATTTCTGAACAGATCATATCAAGTCTTGCTGATCGACATCTTAGCTTCAAGCTACCTAAACTGACACCAAATCTCATGTCACTGGCACCAAAAGTCACCCAGATTGTTCAAGTCACTCGAATCAAGAGTAAACTCCCAAGTTTAACGTATTGATGCATTTCCGAAGTTCAGCAAACTGAGACTCAAAGCTCTTCTCATGAAGACTAAACCAAAAGTGACCTCCAAAGTCTTTGGTACCCAGATTCAAACATAAGTCCCAAGTGTAACAAAAGGAGATGTAATCTCAAAGTTCTCATGAAGATTAAACCTGGACTGACCTGTACTGAGACTAAATAGTCAGTATTCAGATAAAAATTTAAGTCCCAAGCATTGCAAAGTGAAGCCAAAGGCTTGAATTTCAATAGTTCACCAGCATAATGACTTAATCTTGGTCACCCTAACTGAGACTCCAGTTGCCCAGACCCAGACTAAGCAGAGAATCATCCAACGCAACATCAAGTTTTCAGTGCTAAGAATACATGATGTATTAATTAACTTACAAAGTGAAAGCTATGAGCAACTATTGAATCATCGAATAGTCACATTTCATGCCAGTTAACTCTCCAAACAGTAAAAAAAAAGCAAAAAAACAGAGGATTGGATATCTCATTTAACATAACCAAATCACGAAACCAAGAAAGAAACCAAGACAACAAATGTTTCACTTTGTTTTGTCCATTTTCCTCCACTCACTTACCAGATTAATAGCATTTGGAAAGTTCTGCATTTCAAGACAGAGGGCGGAATGCTTGGGATAGCTATGGCCTTGTTTCCCGGTCAGACTGGCATCTAGGAAGTTCCCAGTGTAAAGGTGGACAGCGGGTTGGTTGGTCATAACTTCCAAAACACGTCCCGAATCAGGATGTTCCACTCTGTGAGAAAATCACAAAATCACAAACTTTACGAGAAAAGTTGTGACACAAATGCTTTGAGTGCTGAAAGAATTGTTTATCAAGTCTCCAGAAATCCAGTGAAGCTACAGGATCAGCAAGTCAAAATCACAAACATGAGTTCTGGATGCCAGATTGCAGCTTTCAGGATTTCAGTCACTGATTGAGTCATGTGTGTTACACTGCAGCCTAATGAATAGTATACATTTGTTAGGACACAAATGCAATTCTGATCTTTATTTTTGGAGGCAGATGATACCTTTCTGATCACAACCAGTGGATTACAGGTAACTCACCTTGCACAGACGTAGTCTAATGATTGGTTTGGATGTTTAAAGCTGACATCGAAGCCACCTCCTGGAATGTCATGAATCCTCTCTCCAATCACGAGTCTTTGGCGTAGATCAAAGATGCTGTCAGTCACAGGTATCAGTCGACCTAAAAGGAATAATTTAGGTAAGAATGATTCAGACTTTTGTACCAGACAATTGGTCTCATCAACTTACACAGGTTAGTTGTAATTGGCCTTGCAATAATGTTGGACAATGGCAAAAACCCTCATAAAACTACTCTGCTTTCAGTTTTGTCAATTTTGGTGGCAAATATGGTGACAACTTCTGAGATTTTATTAATAGTAAAGCCAAGCACCCCTAATAGGAAAAAAAAACCCACTTTAGTCTGTACCATACACAGTATAAATTCACACACTATGCAGCCAAGTAGAATCTTTAAAGGATAAAAAAAGAGGGGAAAAAAAAGTCAATATTTCCCAAAACTAACGACCTTGTGAGATGTTTATCATGGAATAATAATACCCAGGTTTAGAGTTACAGTTATAACACCATTTAATACACACACACACGTACTGCCCCTATGACTACTGTAACTGTGAAGCTTGGGTCAACATGGTTCATGATCAATGGAGTAAACAATTTGGCACAAATGTGCAAGCTTTTAACTACAACATGAAAGGGGAAAAAAATCAAGAGTTTATCTCAATAAGTTGACCTATTGAGTACTTGAGAAGAAGTAGTAAAAAAAGAAGTAAAAAAAGTGCAAAAAAATAGCTGACTGTCATCATGCTATCTGGTTTATCTGCTACTATGACACTAACAGGGGCAGAACCATGCATGCTTTGTAAGAGAATCAAGGGGCGCTGACAGACAGAATATTCCAAAAGTTACTAGTATAGAGTGCATAAAAATATGTATAAAACATGTATGCAAGCACAACTTAAACAGTTGAAAATTCTTCAACATTGTTTCAAAAGTTGCAAGGTAGAATACAATTTTGCATCTAATCACCATCAATTTTTACAAAAAATTTATCAATGGGGATGTGAAAGTGTAATTACACCGCTCCTCCAGGATGACATGGTGGTTAAACACCCCTGGACAACCAATTAACCAGTGCTGCAACATTTTACGAGTCAATTCAATAAATTTGAGAGGTGATGTGACTGGAACAAGTTTGTCAGCTTTTCCACCACAGAGATAAAACAGTAAATTAATCTTCAAAAGAAGAGACTTGTAAAAATGTTGTTATTAGCTAATAATATCTTTTCGCTCAAGGCTTGTGTATAGTGGGATATGTAACATTTGCAAATTCAGCAGCTCCAATGAATGAAATAGCAAAACAATGCAAAGCGTGGTAATTTACCTGAGTTGAGTAACGTTTTGAGGTCACTTTCAGCATATTCATCGGCCAATATTTGAAGAAGATGGTCGTTAATGCTCCCTGCCTCCTACAAGAAAGAGAGAGAGACATATTAGTGTGCAAATTATTTATCAGAAATCAAGTTAGACAGAGAGATAAAGCTCAGAACTTTGAGACCACAGGCTTAAGTCCTGGTCTTTCCCAAAATATATTGTCGGTCTTTCAACATGTATTACTACTTGTCAACTGTCTTTTGCATAAAATTTTTCAGCTTACTGAAAAAATAGCTGACCTGAACCTCCAAAAGATTCCACTTCTTGTCAGTGAATTCAAGTCATATTGGTATTTATACTGAAGCTAGGACTACTCTAAAAAACATCTTCCACTTGGCCACCCCTAGGTGCAATAATGGTGTCACCTGTCATCCTTTTCTGTCTTTTCTCTCTCACCCTATCACCCTCCACCACCCCAACCCCCCACCCCTCCTTCCTCTCTCCACCCTCTATAGAAACATGTGAAATGGTATTCTTTGGAATTTTGGTATCCCACTTAGAACTGAAACAAAAGGTTTCAGTTCATATTAAATTACAGAATAATTATTTCTGCAAATTTCTTACATGGCCTGCTAGGTTGAAATAAGAATGATTGGTGAGACTGATTGGTGTGGGCTGGTTTGAGGTAGCATGGTAATCAACAACAAGCCCATTGTCATCCCTGAGTGTGTAGGTAACTGTCAGAGTCACTTCTCCGGGGTAGCCCTCTTCCCCATCTGGACTGACATAAACAAGTTGAAGGCTGTCATTCTCTACAGATGCCTGGAATATTTTCTGCAAGAAGAAAATGATATTTTGTACTGTGCAAAATCAAAAAAGACAGAGAAGACTTTTTCACAAAAACTTTCTAGTAGAAGCAACAAGGCCTTGAAAATTACTTGAAATTACTTGAAAATTACTTGCAAATTACTTGCAAATTACTAAAACAACAAGGCCTTGAAAACTTCATTACTTCTCACATTTCACATAACAAAAAGACATCAGTACTCAGAAATCAAAAAGTTTCAATTTTTTTCCTGCTACAACTTTCCAAATAAATGCTTTGGTCTCACTGAACAATAACAACCCCCCCCTTCCCCCCTCCCCCAAAAAAAGAGGTTTTACTTTAAATTGGCAACTATTGTGAAATTATGTGCCTATTCATCATTAATCTGTCCATCTAAGGTGATGTTCTCAGTCAACAAAAATGGATTTCTTATACACGCCTCATGTCAACTCTAAAGCAACCACTTCAAATTTGGTCATAAATTGTGGTGTACTGCCCACCATATATTTTCAATAATAAGCAGAGACTGTAACAATACTGGGACTCAAAACTTACATAAAAACTCGTCCTAGACAAGTTGAGACGTCACAAACATTCTGGTACATCAAGGTTTACTTTAATGGAAATGCTAAAGGTACAGTGAAAAATTCTTTCATCCCTAATTTAAAATCTTTTATTCACATGATTCTAATAAATTGACATGAAAATCTAATTCAGTTAATCAGATAGCAATTTTAACATGAAGGACCTACCTTGGTGAATCTTGTACAATTTTAAAATTAAATCTTCTAAGATGCAATTCAAAGCTGAATAGATCAGTGTACAGTGGAATGATTAGAAATACCAAAAATACCTGTGTCACATGACACGACTCATCCTCCACCAGTACTGTATTAATGTAGTTTACACAACATTGGCTTTACCTTGTCAAATCCTTCCAACCCTCCATGCAAGTGGTTCGGTCCATTGTTGATGGCAAGTTGGTAGGATTCACCATTCAGGGTGAACTTTCCTTGGCCAATCCTTCCACTAACTCTGCCGACTGTAGCACCAAAGTATGGATTTTTGGCTTCATATCCTAAAAAGTAAGAAAGAAGCCATATATACAGTATAAGTGAAATAGCACCATCAATAATGAAGTCTACGGAAAACTCTGGAAGAGGATATAGTCATGTACTGTGTATAGATTGGTTGTGGCATTGAGATATGTAGCGTTTCCAAGAGTTAATTATTTCTTCTTATCATAAATGTTTGTTTATTTATGGACCCAGAAAGGTTAAACTAAGTAAAAAAAATAATAATATGTTGAACAGACAAGAAATTATATTTCTATACAAATTGGGAAAACAAGCGATTAATGAAAACCACAATGCAAAATAATCTGTCTCTTTGTTGTTTCTGTGGAATAAGTTGTTACAAAAAGCAATATTTTCCTTGACCATGCAATGAGTGTCATAAAATACATTTTATAACTCTTAAGAGTCATGTGACCTTTGTAAAGTTGTAAGAAAGACTTAAGTTTCATAACAAATCTTAAAACTTACATGTTCAACTAGTGCACAACAAATGGACTAAATTTGAGCAAAGTTATTTGTCATCAAATAATAGGACCAATTCTAAAATAAGTTTTCTGGAAAAAAGATAGAAATGGAATGATGGCATGGATTTTGGCACAAACAATTACCCTACCCACACTTATGAAAGTACTTTAAAATCAAAATATCATAAAATTTTGACCAAACAGACCAATTTTCTTTAGTATGAACTAATGAACTGTACAGTTTCTTGCATAGTACGCTTGCATGATATATAAATATTGTAGCAACCATCATGTACACACTGCTACTTAATTGTGGGTCCTATTTATAGATCTTGTTCCAGAAGGTGATTTACACAGATTATAGACGCCAACCTTTGACACTGTCAAACCCGAGCACAACATCGGATATTTTCTTGTTCTTGTCAGGTACTTGTATGGACACAATGGTAGCACCGAACGTACTTATTTTCACGGTGACAGTGTTGTTTGTCAAGGTAAACAAACTGACACTCTGACCCTTTGAAGTGACTCCAAAGTCTGCCTGTGTGATCTTCATCTTTATCTTTGAGAGAAAAAAAGAAGAAGAAGTGACCTAGCTTGCTCAGTAATTAACAGAGGTGAAATGCAGTTCACTTGAATGGTTCACATAGTTGATGGATATATAGAAGCATTATATTTATGAATGTTCATAATGCCCTACAGCAACTGCTTTGCGTACTGCAGAAATTAGGCATGCAGCATATGATACAGAAAAGGATTAAAGTAACAAAATATCTTATTAATAGCTTAATAATGTACAATGTATAAATGTAAAGAGTCAACCTTCTTTTGGAGGTGCAAATACAGTACAGTCACAACATGTGTATACTCGCCATTACATCTACATATTTTAATAGACCTTACATATCTAGGTAAAGAAAGCCAGAGGATTCTCCACGATGTTCGGTGCATGTGCACCGCAAAACATACCGTAGCACCTGAGACCTTACTGCTGAACTTAAAACCTGTTGATCCTTAATCTTGGATCAGAATTGTAACTATGCCCATGTTTATATTTTCTCCTGACAGCCAATTCTCTGAGCTGGCCCTTGTCATCCCATCCTGGTCTACCAAAATTATGCTGTTTTCTTCCATATCACCTACGAATTCATCAATACCGAATTAAAATTTCCAGTGAGATAGCTCCATGACTCTGAGGCACTTATGCCTTCCATGAAATGAAACCAAGCAATATCCTGAAGTTATTTTTTCAATTACTCCCCATATCCTGTTTGGAAAATTTCAGGGTTCTTTTTCCTTACTAGCAGCATTGTCTAAACTACACCTTACATATAAACAATGCACCTAATTAGTATCAACCAACTGGGTTCACTTCTCAAGACAAGTACAAGAGTGTTAACAAATGTCACCGGCCCTGGTAGGAAAAGAAACATATTGATGTGAAAAGTCCCTTTTTGCTATGAATTCAACATGAGAAATGTTGAACAGATATATATGCAAGTACAATGTGAGTGTAATCAAAATACATATAATTACAATGGCAACTTAGGTCAAGAGATATATAAAGATAAATGCTATGTACGCTATGATCAATTGTTTATGGAGGATGTAACTCTGTCGTCGATTATACAGTCGGTCTTAATATTTTTAAAGGAAATGTGACATTTGTGAGGGAGGGAAAATATTCCACAGCAGTTGCTAGTTTAAAACTCCAGCTTAAAATATCTCATTACTAAACAATTTTAACCAGATAATAAACCCGCCAAGCTTTCTTACTGTCCTGGAAGTGGATTAAAGTTGGTGATCTATGATGTCATCATGGTAGTTGTTCTGGAAAAGCTTGAATCTTTCCTTAAAATATTTTTTTGGTAATTATAATCCTCTCAAATGTTAAAAGCTGTTTAAGTTCAGTTTTGAATGCTTGCTTAGTTGACAAGTTCTCTGTACTTAAAATTCCATAAATATGAAACTGGTTTGTAAGAAAATGAAGAAAAATCTAACTTTCAGCTTAATTGCCATAATGCCACAATATGACATCATGAACTAGGTTATCAGATTCATGCACAAAATTTTCAAAATATGTATGTAAATGTTTTTGGTTTTGACCTAAATATGCAGAAAATATTGAACACCAATTTTCCAAGCAATTAACTTCACCAGCTGGAGTACCCATGTAAGTCCATAAAAATACAGTACGGTATGTGCTTTTGTGAAGTGGCTATAATTTCCTGAATTTTGGCATGTTTTGTTATCATTATTATTACTAATTTCCATTAATACCTGCAGAAATAATCATGGTTTTCTCGCTGAGAAAAATATCGAAATTGAATAATAAAGACGTGTTATCACAAATTTTTTTGATTTCACCCGGATGCTGCTCTTGGCTAATTGGGTATATTGCATTACGCTCAGTTTATAGCTGAGTATGAGGTTTCTACCAATGAGAGGATGGCTAAGGAATTTTAAGTGTGTGTTAGACTAAACTTTAAATGGCTTTTGAAATCTAAGTAAGGTTATATTAAGTACGGTAGCCTAACTTACTGAAAGAAGTGAATGTAGCCTACATTATAGGCTAGACAAAAATGTAACTAGGTTAGCCTTAGTCCTAACTCTGAAGTTAGGTCCTGGTATAACTTACTCTTAGCAGTTACACTACAGTCGCATCTGTTGGGTGCAGTTAGCCTAACTGAGCCTTACGCATGAAGTTATGCTAGTCATGCCATGGTCCCTGGACAAAGTCTGTACAACTGCGCTCAAGCAAATGAGACAGTTTATAACTCTATTTATTTATCCTTCGGTCCTTGGCCTAAGTTACCTTCTTTATTTCTTGTTCGTGGTCCGTGGGCTAACTCTGCATAGTACAGTGGTATTACCGAAACGTTTGGTATGGAATGTCAGACACGTCGGCTTTGACTCTTGAATCTAGAACCTGAATGTTGATTTACGTATTTATTTTAGCTAATTTCACATGAACGTTACCACTGTCATGCATCACGTAACCTGCTGCTGATTCGGTGTCACGGTTACATCTAGTCGTGGTTATTTTTGTCGCTACGGTTCATGCGGCAGTATTTAAAAATGTAAAATAAATGAGCCGCCCGATGGCGAGACGGGTGGGGGTTTGAGAGGAGAGAGGAAAAAAGCTGTTCAAAATATGTTTATAGTGGTGGAGCTTGTGTGAGTATGATGGGCAAATGTATACAATCTCTTCTTCAGAGACGCATGAAGACATATCTGAAGAAGATCTTGATATGAAGATCAAGCCGAAATAAACACAGTTGGACGCTATGCGCGTTTCAGGAACTACCTGACTATAGTACGGCTTGGCATATGTTTAGTTTAGTAGAAAAAAGCACCAGGAGCCTATACAATCAAGTTTCCATCAAGGGATTCAAGGATCCTATTAATGTGAGAGGGGGAAAAAACCTGAAGACACAAAAAATCAGACCCGATTACAGTGCTTGTCCAAAGCTTTCATAAACTTCCCACCCATGATTCACACTACTTACAAGTAAACTTAATTCTCTAGCACACCGTTCCATTCATTAATAACCCATGATTAGAAAAAAGTTATGCCGAATATTAATCCTATACTTGTAACTTTAGAGTTTATGACAGTGACCTCTGGTACAACTACTATTAGGAAACATGAAAAAGTCAGTTGAGGATAAATTGTCTAAACCATACACAACCTTCTTGCGGAGTCTGATCAAAGCAGCGATGAAAATTCATGTAGTTGAATTATCCTTAAAACTAAACCATAGATCGCCATTACCAGTTCATATATACAGATTCCTTTATAAAGTAATCTGTATGAACTGGTAACCAATATAACATGTTCAGGATGTTCAATTCCGCCCTTTCTGTAAAATAGGCTAATATGTTTACGAAGACATCGTAGCATTTTGAAGCTGGCAATTCAGCATTTCCATAGAAACAGCTATTATCAAATATTTTAATAAGTGAACGGACGGGCTCAGGCACAATAAAGTGTTAAGTGACTGTGTGCAAAGTGCATAATGTTTAAAGGTCAAAGTAAATAAGCATCTTGAACAAGTCAAAAGGTCGCTCTTCAAGACAGGTTTCAGTTAACGGAGATGTGGTTAATATCTCCTCCCCCAAGATATAGGCTAAATAAATATTTCTACTTTTAAAACAGGAAATATTATTAGAAAGCTTAATTTGATATATCTCATTCCTTCAGCGACATTTTCACTGTTCTTGAGTAGGCCTATTCCAGTTCTCAATTCCCAACAAACACCTCAACTTCTTCAAGTTGCAAGTCAACTTAAAATAAATGTCCAATGGATTCTTAAACCCAATGAAAGTTATTTAAAGTACCATGACCAGCGTTTAGGAAAATCATTCCATTCGTCCACAATTCTGGGAGAAAAGACGATTCTTACCTTTCTTAACTTTTTTAATGTCTTGATTTCCTCCATTTGGAAATTAGGTGAACATATAACTAATGTTACGTAATCAAGTCCATGGACTCGATCGTATAAAGCCCAAATGTCGAATCCTCTCGCAAACAGGGACTTCACTCAGGAGAGTTTGCGAGGGTGTCCCTCTTCCCCACAAGTTATTTTCTGTCGGACAAGAGCGACTGTAGTCGGGCGAATCTTACGGATTGTCCGAAAACCCCAACGTTGTTTAGGGAAGATGTCGGGTTGTCATGAACAAGTAAAATGTCATAGGAGCGATGATCCCGTTCTGCTAGATTCTTTATCATAGTGAATGGCTTATCAGATAGAATTAGTGTAGAGTATTAGCACACAATTTAATTTAATTGCCCTGTAGTTTTATTGCTTTCTTTCCCTTTAATTGGTCTGCAACGTTTAGGTTTAGAGAAATTATTCAAGAAACACCTTCCGGGAGTTAGCTTCCGTTTGTAATCGACAATATTATGGGATCGATTGAATTATTGGAGAGAGAAGAAAATGCAACCATTTTGAATGAATCACTAGAAAACCTCTCTGTCAGAGAGTTTTGATGCTTTCATTAATGGCACGTGTATTTAGGTAAGGGTCGGAGTCAACTTTGAAAAATCATCGGAGGGGGGGGGGGGGGGATCTGTTTGGTAGAGGTGTCCGGTGCCTGGCTTTGTGAGATTATTCTTGACCCCTCAAAATAATGACACAATCGATACAAAATCTAAGAACACTTGAAGCAGAACTCTCCTTAAACTTTGAACTATCAAACTTTTGCTTGATATGAAAAAAGCTGTATCACAAGATCGCAGGCAGAAACCAAGATGTAGAACTGTTTTTACTTTTCTTCCCAATAAGCTTGCAGGAGACTTTTTTGGTATTAATATATAAAATTGTCGAGCTTCGCAGGCAAATGAAAACCAACCGGACAGAAACATGACCAAAAAGAATACAAAGAATACAACACTAGTATCGCTCCACTGAATTGAACATAGACTATACTTTCCAGCTGCTGGAGTTGTGAAAGCCGAACATGGCTACTCAACATTACTTAAAATGTTCTTGAAATTCGGCTTGAAGCAATTTATAAACTATTTCACGTGGAATTGGAAACCAGTTTAAGTGCTGTAAAATGGTGCGGAAATGTCCAAAAAATCTAATTTCAGAAGTGGCAAATGTTTTTTTTATGTAACTCTCGCTGTTCTGCTGCCTTTAACATCCATAAACTATTCAACAAATTTTGAAAATGGAGGGGCAAGGCATAGGGGCAGGGGGATGAGTTACCAAGCTGTTGTTTTGTCAATTATATGTATATTTATAACTAGTACCACTAGAAAATGAAGGGGGGGGGGGCGATTTGGTCAATGACAAAATCATTCCTTAAGGAAGATTGACCGGTGTTATACATTCGTATAAATGGAATTGAAATACTGCAACTGTTATGTATTATAAGTCAAGACAAGTCAGTGATAATTCAAATTTACATAAGATTTATTTCCTCCTATGTTTGCAAATACCAATATTCCATTTGAAATAAGTGGAATAAAAACATATTATATGCACTAGCAAATAGTTAAAAGTTTAAAAGAACAAACCCCAAAGTAGCTTTGACAAGAGGAAGATAAAATATAAATAAATGAAAGCATAAGAAACTTAATTTCCATTTCTATGTAGGAAGAAGCATACAGAGTATTCAATGACCAAATAGGACCCTTGAATAACCTTTTCACCATCAAGTTCTGAACCATACCACGTTAAAAACTATTCAAGGATTCCGACGGGTTGCAATACCCACAGGAACCTTGTGATTCATAAAAGACATCTGAGCAATATGACAGTTGGTTTCTCCAAAATATTTAAAAAAATAAAATTGAGATTTGTTTGTTTCGCCACAATTTTTTATTCAATCACTAATGTCTTCCCCTCCACACCCTTACACCACACTCCTAGTTTCAGACGTGATACTGGCTCTTAAAAGTTGCAACCTTTAGACATTCAGGGAAGACATCAGGTTCCGCTCTTTCCCAGCATACCATCCTTTCTGTAAACAAAGAGTTTGTCTTGTTTTACACTCCTACTGGATACCAATGGTAAATTCACTGCCTGTTTCTTCGTTGTTATACCATGTTCTTCTTTGGCATCACGGCTTGCTTTAGAGATACCAGACTTTTGTTTTTATTTGGAGACAGAAAGAGCCGTCATTTCTTTCGCTTTCTGTAATTTCCTTTGCAGGGGGTTATTTTGTTCCTTAGAGAGCCACGTTTCCACTTTTTGGGCGAATGTACAATCTGAACAAATGATGAATATGGAAATAAAAAATAGTGTCAGAATTCTAAATTAAAAAAAAAAAAAAATAAGTCAGACACAGGCAAATCAAATGTACAAACAAAGCATCTCTTGAATAAAGTGAGAATCCTCTTAATCCAAGGATAGGAAGGTGATCATTTTCAAAGAATTTGGATTTATAGGTATATTAAAATCCCACAGTCCCCCCCCCCGCTGCGCAACCCACCCCCGTCCCCTCCCTACTGCAGACTTTACGCTGCATGTATACTTCACATGGATAATCTAACTGATAGTATTTAAACAGTCAATTTCAATTCACAACACTGTGCTCTAAATTCTTATTCAGCCAACTCGTTCTTGTTTTAACCGACATGAACAGACTTATGCTAATTGGAGTTTGCTTTGGTGTTCACATGTTCATCAGATATCATCCAAATGGCATTTTTTACACATTGGAATGACTCGTTGTGTGAGCTAATGTCGCTGGTGGAAGCCAACACTCCTATTGATCGATTCTAACAGAGGTGGAACTTTCAAATGACTTACCCTTTCCTTGAAGATAAATAGCAGAAACTGCCCTCAATGTTTGTAACTGTGGACATTTTGTCTTTAAGTTTCTTTTTGAGAAATACTGTGCTGGCCACCAGCTCTCTCTTTCTGACCAACACTCTCGAACACTAACAAGCTCAGATTCATCCTTACTGCAACACAATATGAAAACAATAAAACATAAATTAATATGATTCATAATAAATAAATCATAAAATAAAAAAAATAAAATAAAATAAAATAATTAATAATAAAAAAATTAAACATAAATTAACAACAAGAAAGTGATGATTTTATCCAGAAATGTACTAATTTTCTGGCATATAGGATAAACTAAAAAATGGAATGATTTATAGAAACTCCTTACCAAAAATGGGAACATGACATTAAAATTGGGGACCAGTGTTAAATTAATCGTTTTCAAGTCAATAAAAAGGCTCTAAAGTATTATTTCTTTCCCTGTACAAAGAACTAATTAACCTTTGAAAGGAAATCTGGAATTATCATTCAAACTTTCCTTACTTCAATTTACCTAAAGTGTTCTCTACTTGTATTTTGAGCAGTCACTTACACTCAATTTACTTTTGATGTTGGCGATTGCCTTGACATTTTTAATTAATTAATTATATTAAGCTTCGTCTCTAAATTTGTTTTCTTTTTCATTTCTATTCAGGATTTTTAATTTGTACGATCAAATTAAATTATGTTTTTGAATGGCACCAGTGGGCTTCTGTAAGGTTAATTATATACACAAACGCAATTTGATGTGTTATCAATGTACCATATCACAAAGTAGCGTGCAAATATATTATACCAGATAGAAAAAATGAATTTCAACAATGTAGGATAAATTTTGCAATGATCATGAAGATGGAAACTTTTGCAAAATGTTATATTTTAAATCCTTCCTTTATAAAACGTCTTTTTAGTTTCAGACTTTTGCTAAACCTTTCACAGTCCTGGTGACAAGGCATTAAGAATTGTAACGTCATAACGTGAAACAATGTTCATGTCCGTACAAGTGAGAAGTGCATATCTCTTTGCAAATGAGCTTCGAGATGACCCTGAAAAGCTAGTAGTGACGACCAAAAAGAAGACTTATGAAATTATGAAATTTGGCACAAAGAGTGATATGTCTGTAAACAAAGTTGAAAGCCCCAGTGGCTGCTGTTCTGACGTTACATGGAGATTTCTCTTTAATTATTTTAAGTTCCGTGGGTTAACGAACGATCGACAGATGATGAGAGATGGAATGGGGAGGACGCTCACCTTTTGAAGACAGATTTCAAGAGATTCACAAAGAGTTCCCAGGGTGGTAATTCCTGACCAGAAGAGGGGTAGTCCAGCAGTCTGAACAGATGATGGAGACAGACTGAGTGGCTGGATTCAGGAGACTGTGTGACACTCCCTAGCAACAGCTGGATGTAATCCACTACCAGACTATCTGATGGTTGCTTGGTAACGATATCCTTAGAAAGAAATGTGATAGTGAACTTGAAGAGGGATGTGGTATTCATTTGTAAATTTAAAAGTACTATAAGTCAAGATAAAGTAGTCGTTGCTTGTTGACACTGAAGTTGATGCCTTTGTTCAACTTGTTTCACTTTAAACAACGTTTGGAACAGAAGGTAGTCTCAAGAGCATGAGTATTTTGAAAATAGTTGTTCTACAACCATCAGAGAAACGTTAATTCAAAGTGTATTATTCAATGTAAAGCATCCCGGCAAGTTTACACATTTGATCCAGCAAGTTTGCAGACACACTAGAAAACATTTAATGTAGATGGATGTACCACTTTCCTAACTACATAAAAATATTTATGTATAAGTTGAGAGGGTCTGATGTTTTCATCCTATCAGAATCTTCTTCAAGGGTAAACGGTTTACCTTCACAGGCAGTAGATGAAGCAGTTTGCTAAACAGTGTTTCCCTCTCTTACATTATATTTAGAACAGCCATTTTTACCATCAAATTCACGAAACAAAATAAAATAGAGAAACGAGGTGAAATTGAATCCTGTAATGGCAATCAACAGAAAAGTATATACACAATAGAAAAAAAGGATTTAAGGAAACTATCAAGTAATATTTGAGGTCCAAACCTACCATTTATGATTTTAATCATGCCAGCCAAATTTTTCAGTTAATGAATAAATTTCAATCAATGATTTATTATGGATAAAATTAAAGTAAATTTTTAGAACACTACTTGCATGAAGACACTACCAAATTCTTTTGCCCAAAAAAATTCACCAACTGCTTACAACTACTTACTTGCAACACTTCTATAAGTTTGGTATGAGACTTCCCAGATGACTTTAAGAAGTTGTACAAAAACTTGGGTGCATTCGGATTCTGCGGGTTCAACTGCCAATATCTTCGATACGTCGCTTCGGCCTTTTCTGGCTGATTCAAGTACTGATACAACTATATGTCAAAAGGAAAACAAAGAAACATACAGTTTCTATATAAAATATCAACATTAAGGTAGAAAGGTCATGAAAAAAGTTGTAGTTCAAATGGTGATCCTTAAATCATACGTGAATGCTACAGTTATCGCTTTATCCTTATTATCTGAAGCAGGATTTTGCACTGAATCTAAACATGCTCTTCATACCAAAAGCACACATCACAATATTTTTAATACCTGTGAGATGCTCGGCACATATCAGGCTTTCATACCAATCTGATCTTTCATTTTTCTGCTTGCCAGTGTTGTGACCAGTCTGTCAAATTTTACCCGATACAGATAAAAAATTGATTCAAATTCATGACTCACTTTGAGTCAGGAAAATCACTGACGATGATTGGTCTCCCATCTTAAAAACTGAGTGACCTCTTACAACTCTCTTGCTCTCATATAAATATTATTCTATTTTCCTTATATGTTACACAGGGATGTGCCCACGCTGGGCGGCACTGGGTGGCCCCGCCCAGCACTAAAAATTACCGCCCAGCACTGTCTTCAAAATCGTGAATCCCACCCAGCACTATTTTTATCTAAAAATCCTGACATTCCTAACAATATATTCAACATAAATTGAAAAAAAAATTTAAAAAATGTAAATTGTTAGCAAAACTAGTACTTGTGTATGTGCTTAAAAAGCTACAAAAGTGCCAGCATTTGGCATCTGAGCACCTTCAAAAATTGAAACCTCCTCCCCCTTAGACTCCTCCCCCAGGACGGCGATCAGTATACCCAGCACTCAGGAAATCCTGGGCACATCCCTGGATACAGGTACACCTACTTATAATATACTCTCAATTCCATCACATAATATATACTCTAGCAAGAAAAGTCTTTATGTATATTATTTACAATATAGGTAATATATTCTCACATCATCAGTGTGTCTCTACATACAATGAAAAATATCCTCGATCCTTCTTTGACAATAAAAATAATTTAATAAGTCCCAGTAACAACATCTATATATGTTGCTTATAAATGAACCACTACAGACATTTAAGTTTCAATTTAGGATATTAACTGCTAACAAAATAAGTGTTTTCCCAATTAGGAAACATACACATGAAATACTCTGAAGTCCTGAATTTGATTGCCTTTGGAATTGTAATCAAATCTGAAATATTCTCAAAGTTTTCATTGCTGTATACAGTTTTGTATGCTATTAATGCTGTTAGACCAGGAACACTATGAATATGCTATAATCAAAAGGTGATCTGATCAAAAGGTTACATTCTACATCTTTACCTCCGCCAGTTTGGTGATAAATATATCCCAGACACCAGGCTCATTTGTCACACGCACAAACTGGCAGATAGCCTGCATGGCAAGGTCTGCTTTTCTGGAAGGTTTGTCTCTATCAGGATGTTCATCTATTAGTTTAAAATTGAATAATAAAGCACATTTCATATATATATACACTTGAAATTAATCGACAGGAAGAAACACACAATTTCTCAAACTGCTCATTTGACTAAACCTAGGAGTACTGTGAGGTTACGTCCAGTGGAAGACTGGATTTAAAGAGAACCTAAAATCCAACCATCATCTTCGGCTTTAATACAAGACATCTGAAGAACCAGCGCCCCTCAGCCTCCAAACCACAAAGAAAAATCTTGCTCCTTCTTAAGGAGATATCCTAGTTTGAAAGGTCCTGTTTGGAAGCTGCTGACATTTAGTAAATCTGTGATGTCGTAGCGTCATTAGGATCTAAAACCTTTCACTTTCTCTTTGTTGTTCTTGACAACTTTTCAAGACCGTAGAATGTTAACAGTGCTGAAACTGGAACCAATGCTATCATTTGGTCATGATAAAACCTTCGGTACTTTTTTAGAATAAACTTTTGCAAAATCCATCTCCATTTGCTGGAAATAAACATGGAAATTATTAAAGAGAAGCAATGGAAAAATGAAACACATGTTGCTCTATGATGTCATATTTTAGACTTGATCAAGTCTTCAGCCTTGTGTGTGAATTAAGAACATTAAATCTTCCAAATGGAATGAGGATAATTCTTAGCTGTTTGGGGAAAATATGTTCATGACAATTATCGCTACCACAATGGTCGATTATATTGGCTGGGTTTGTGTGTAGAAAATGTCACTTTAACTGAAAGGGATTTTCTGGTGACAACCAATGTGAAACTTATATTGAAGAGAAAAATATTCCACACACTGCTAGTTGAAAACTCCATCTCAATATAGCTAACACTAAACTTGAGATATGGTTGTTTTGAATGCAACCTATTTTGGTTCACTTAACCTTAGACTACTCCAGGAGACTGAATCACAGTTGGGTAGGGGGTGGGGGGGGGGGAGTCTGTGATGTCATCTGGGCAGATACCCTTCAAAAACTTCACTAACATTATTTTACTACTGTTGTTGACTTATCCCTATATTGAAATCAGATACATTTGGCTGTCAAAAGTTCTCTGTACTTAGAATTTCATCAAAATGTATCTTTTGTATCGAAATATTCTGTTCCTCTGAGGGGTAAATGATTGACAATTTTAGCTGAGGGTGCCCTGAAGACATCATCCATTCTGATGTTGTCAGATGCATTTTATAAATATGACACAATAAGGAATATTCATAATTTTTCCAATACAAAATGCTATCATGATGTGTTTTTTTCCAAACAGAAGCAAACCACTAGTACATATTCTCGGCCATGCAGGCGAATTAAACAAATTACTCAATATACGGAAAAATAACAAACAGAGCAGGAGTAGAAGTGAAGGAGACAGTTCACATTGATTTGTTTTTTTTGGTTGTCTTACAAATGTTTTGCAATGCTAGATGAGTCTATTTACAAAATGATTTCCAGAGAATATTAAAGCAGCATTTTGCGTTTGGTCGCTGTTTTCTACTTTTTTGACATGTCCATCAAGTTTTTTACATATATCAATCACAAAACAGCAAACTAAGATATTAGCCAAGTTTTTCCCTGCCAACAATGTTAATTGGCGAGTAATTAAGGATATTTGCAGATAACGAGAAGAGTGTCCACGACAAATTCCACATTTAAAACTAAACGCATACAGTTCCCCCAAACCCACTAGTTTGAATTCAACCAATCAGAGATGCAGGTTTAGTATGGGCCGTTGCTAAAAATAGATTCAAGACTTTGCGTTGGTACAACCAGGGAGTTGTTATGGAACTTCCTTGTACAACTGCCATATAGACTGTACACAAATAAGGCATGGTGTTGTATTACGTATTGGTCAATGACGTTCGCAGTGTTTAAATATTCATATTATGGGCGAGGTTTATTGGGATCCCAACGGAAAATATCTTGGAGAAAAACAAAGTTGAAAGTTGCAAATTTTTCGACTTTTATGCCACCATTTGAAGTAAGATTTAAATAGATAAGCTAGTTATGTATGTCGTTATGGCATAGTGGAGTCAGTGAGGTTGAGAAAAATCATAGAAAAGGACGCAAAATGCTGCTTTAAGGTTCCATACCCTCTTCATCTTTCTCATTCTCCGTAGCAGTTTGGTCGTCGGTTTCCTTCAACCATTGTAAGTAAAGCAACATACCAGATAAAGCAACCCTTCTTAATTCCCATTCCGTTTCGAGCTCAATGTGAAATTTGTCGACCAGGTATTCGAAAGAAGGCAGAGGGGTCCTTCTCAGATCTTGTGCTTCATCTAAGTTACCATTGGCGATGAGATACAGGACGTACTCCGCCGAAACATGGTTCCGTCTGAATCTGTCATGCTTGCAGATTTCCCTTTGGCAAAAAGAAAATTGACGAGAGCAACCATTTTATCGCCTGGATGCCTGCAAAATTATATCTGAATATTCTGAATGTTCATGTCCCAATTCTATCCCAATTTTTGTATCCATATAAGTTGGTCAATTACTTTGACTCGAAAACTGAAAATTTCAAACGATTCTTATTATATCAATTTGTAATTTTCCATCATGATTCAAGATGATCATTATCAATCTCAGATTGTTCATAATTACACAGATGCAAAAGCAGAAAACTATGTTTAGGGTAGTTTGTTATTTACCACAACACTTAACTGTTGAAATATGAACTTACCTGTAAAACACAGATCTCTCAAACTCGGTCTTATCTGGCAGTCTGGAAAGGCATTCTGCGCCAACCTAATCATGAATAGAAAAAGAAAAAAAGAAACTGAATGAATGAATGAATGAATGAAATGAATAACTAAATCAATAAATCAATCAATCCATCAATAATAAACGCATCTGATTATCAATTAGCTCAACCTTTTCATAAGAGTTTGTTTGTTCTATTGGTAAGTTGGTCTATTTCCACGATGTCTCTTTCCGAAGTAATATAAAATGTTGCCAACAACTAAAGGCAATTTAGACTAATTAGAATTTTACTGATGAGATAGGAGCAAAGAAATATTTGGTTAGAATGGAATTCAAAACCTGCAGTGATCTCAGGTCAAAGTTCAATGCTCTATTTGTTCTCTTCCTATCTGTATTTTCCTTTACTCTTTATTTACAAATATACTTATAATATTACGACTTCTCAGACTGTCTTCTACACCTGGAATAAAAATCTCTACATAGAAAATCATAACTACGTAAGTGCCTTCAAAATCTAAAGTTGGCAATTTGGGTAAAATATTAACAAGAAAACATACAGTCACTTTCAATGTCACTATGACAGGCTTTTCAACTGGACCTTAAACTTAACCAATCATTCAGCATTGAGATCTAGGGAAGTCATGTGCACATACTGCCATCTCATTCCCATTATGGTACCTACTATGGGAAATGATTGATGCACCTGACCCCTCTTTGCTATTTGTGGGCAAATTCCCATACTGATACTGTGGCATATTGGGCTCTTTAATGGTGGAAAACAATAACAAATATACAAAGCTAACGTAGTATTTCAACTTAACTTGGCAACGTCCATCTTGTATTCTGAATCATACAACTTTAAATCAGGTGAACAGTAATAAGGAATGCCAAGTGTGCAATAATACAACACATCTCTATATCTTACGAAGGCTACACCAAGTCTGTTCCTCCTTTCATCCTCCTACAACCCAAAATCCCGCCCCCACCCCACCCCCCTTTCCCTCCACAAACTGTGAAAACCATGAAAATCAACTTTTAATTTGTGAAATGTTTCATTTCCTCACAGAATAATTTAAGAACCAAAAATAATAATACTTGCCTGCCATATCTCACACCATTTGGGTTTTTGTTCACAAATAAATTGACAAGCCTTGGCATGGTAGTAAACCTGTAGACATTTCCATACCTCCTCCCAATCCCCTTTCATTACACTTTCCATCAAGTGTCGTTGAACTCTGAGTTGAGATATCTTCATATCATCCTTGATAGAGGTGCTAACTGGCAAGAAAACCAAAAAAAAGAGAAGAAATAATAAAACACTGTTCATTCATACTTAGTAAAGATTCCTAAATCCTATTGGTCCATTCAGGTCAGCTGACCGTGGTTAATCCTGTGAGTAACGCACGGTAAAATTACGGGGCATCACTTTAATAAATCTTTGGTTATATGTAACCAAAAATGTTTTGTTTTATGATTTTTCCCCCACACAAATGGTAGTGTATGAATGAACGGGGTTAATCAACGGTCTAGCGTGCGTTACTCACATGATTAATGCACTCTAGACCGTTGATTAACCCCTTATTTAAGCTCATCATGCATCGAGTATCAGTCAAAGCATTCCAGTCTATCAAATGACAGTTCATATTGCAAGTGCTAAAATATATTAACAGTGATAAACTCAGAGGCATCAAGTGAGGTTATTGGTAAATGTAAGCATACTGTGTACAGTGGCTTTCAGGGTAAAAAAATCAGTTAACTGTCTGAATTTTTATCTGCTGCCACAAGTTCAGCATTAATGATTGTATCTTTCTGTTGTGCTTCTCCAACGGTACTGAAGTTTTCTTTAATTTGTATGGAAGTCTTGGTTTATTAGGGTTACAAAGAGTGTTACACCTACAATGCAGCTAGCCTATTGACAAAACCCCATTGTTTTACTACCAATGTTACTACTGTATAATGAAAATGACAATGCTCACCATCTATAGCATCCCTGAGACCAGGTAGGACTTTAGTGTATTGTTTTTTCAACTTTTCCTGCAATGGCTTAGTTTTATCTTCAACTTTAGGCATGGTTGCTGCAGTCTGTAGGATCTGCAAAAAAAGAAGCAAAAGATAACGACTGTAACCGTCACTAAGCAGAGTTAGTGGCACGACCATGTAACAAAAACAATGAGGAATCTTAACAAGATTAATAAACAATAATCAGAAAAATGGAGGGAAAAAGATAGGATATCCATCAAGTTAACTGAAATCAAAAATATTTGCTGTTACAAAGTTCGGAATGGTTGTTATCGACTTGGTATGTGTTAGTACCAATAGCTATAAAAAGATAACATGTATTCTAGTTGCTGTCTAAGGAACCTTTCCCATTTTTTAATTTTGTAATGTAAATAATTAGCAGACCTATACATGCGAAAATACAGAAGAGAAGGAAAAGTCTTATGAGTCATGAAATGGTTAACAATAGTTGTCCTGTTTTTTAATAGAATGCCATATAATATCATTTTTGGGACTTGTTACTAATTGGTTCCCTGAAGCTCCATTCTTAGAAGGATGCTCAGTCACAATGGAGGCTAAGCTGCAAGAAGCTACATAAATGCCACTGAACACTATAGTGGCAACACTATACTTAAGAAATACCGTGCCGACTTTTTAATACCCTAATACTATGAGCTCACAGCTTTACAGTGAATAAATGCTTTAATATGTACGTAGTGAGATGATTGGATTGTCATTCACATGTCTTCCAAAAATAGGTTTTATACATACAGGGGCAAAAGAGATGGGTATAGGATGTAGTCTATTAATCCCTTCCCCCAATAATTTACTAACGGTGTTGCATTCCGATTATGGTGTAGTGGTATGAGTGCCTGTCTCATTAACTTTAGATTCCTGGATTGACACCATACCAGAAACCAGATTCTGTTGACCTAATGAAAAATGTTGCTTGGTTTGGAAGTGTTTTGAACAGAGTCTTCTGTAGAGTTAGTAATTCAGGTTTGTGAATTGGAAAATGGGGTTTCAAACAACTTTGTTCAACGATAGAAGCACTGCAGTTATGATGAACTGGGTGCCTTCAGTCCTTCACCTTCCTTAGTACTGAAGAAAGTGTTCGGATGCTAAGATAGTAGAAGCACTCATGTGTTTCAGATATGGACATAAAATGGTGGTTTTCGAAGCACGAATGGGTGCATTAATCACACACCTGCCTAATCATTCTCTTTGAAATCCTTACATGAGAACAAGAAATATCTGCAAATGCTTCAGCTTCCTGGGATTGATCCCTATAGATCCCAGTCATTAACAGTGCACCCCCTCCCCACCAGCTACTATCCTTCTATAAGGTATGTTTCGTGGCAGTCAATGAATCACAATAACAGTTATTCATAGGACTTTACACAAGTATATACAGCCTGTGCCTAAGCTAAGGTGACCATATTTTTAAATAATTGGGACAAACTGTTGAAGGTGGCCAGGGCAATAGGTCTAATGGGAGGAGGTGTCTCCCTTCCCTTTGAGAAAAAAAGTGCCATAGTCTGGTAGAGCTCAGATATAATCAAGGGTAGGCGTAAACGTCAGCACATGACTAACACAGTCTTAGGAACTACTGTCATGCTGGTACATTACTCCGCGTATATAGTACTACTAGGATAGGCATACCCTAAACATTGGAATCAGGGACTGTCCTCAAAATCGGGGAGAGGGGCTATAGCGCTTTCGAGGGCTAAATCTCTGGAAAAACGACTAAGTCCGTTAACACTGAGAGGTTGACAAAGTTTTCCCCCCCCACGAAAAAACGCAAAATCTTTTCGCCCCCAAATTAATACAACGTTTAGAGGGTGTATACAAAATTTATCACAACCCCCTTCATCGGGCTAATTCCCACGGGGGGATTTTGCGTTTTCCTGTGGGGGGCGAAAACTTTGTCAACCTCTCAGTGTTAACGGACTTAGGTTTTTTTTTGAAAATTGTTTTACGTGCTAAGTCAATGGGTGTAAAATTGGCAAAGTTGACATGCTTGACGAGCCCCTTGCCCCCATTAAACAAGGGAATTAGCCTGATGAAGGGGGTTGTGATAAATTTCGTATACACCCTCTAAACGTTGTATTAATTTGGGGGCGAAAAGATTTTGCATTTTCCCGTAGGGGGGCGAAAACTTTGTCAACCTCTCAGTGTTAACGGACTTAGGTTTTTTTTTGAAAATCGTTTTACGTGCTAAGTCAATGGGTGTAAAATTGGCAAAGTTGACATGCTTGACGAGCCCCTTGCCCCCATTAAACAAGGGAATTAGCCCGATGAAGGGGGTTGTGATAAATTTCGTATACACCCTCTAAAGGTTGTATTAATTTGGGGGCGAAAAGATTTTGCGTTTTCCCGTAGGGGGGCGAAAACTTTGTCAACCTCTCAGTGTTAACGGACTTAGGTTTTTTTTTGAAAATCGTTTTACGTGCTAAGTCAATGGGTGT
>JAIPMN010009685.1:38768-50630 GCA_020650975.1 Apostichopus californicus
GGTTTTTTTTGAAAATCGTTTTACGTGCTAAGTCAATGGGTGTAAAATTGGCAAAGTTGACATGCTTGACGAGCCCCTTGCCCCCATTAAACAAGGGAATTAGCCCGATGAAGGGGGTTGTGATAAATTTCGTATACACCCTCTAAACGTTGCATTAATTTGGGGTCGCAAAGATTTTGCGTTTTCCCGTAGGGGGGCGAAAACTTTGTCAACCTCTCAGTGTTAACGGACTTAGGTTTTTTTTTGAAAATCGTTTTACGTGCTAAGTCAATGGGTGTAAAATTGGCAAAGTTGACATGCTTGACGAGCCCCTTGCCCCCATGATCGCATTAAACAAGGGAATTAGCCCGATGAAGGGGGTTGTGATAAATTTCGTATACACCCTCTAAACGTTGTATTAATTTGGGGGCGAAAAGATTTTGCGTTTTCCCGTAGGGGGGCGAAAACTTTGTCAACCTCTCAGTGTTAACAGACTTAGGTTTTATTTTAGATTAGTTAATTACACGTGCAGTCAATGTGAGATTTTGGACACAGTCGAGATTTGTGTACTACTGCTTGAGATTTAGCCTCTGTTAGCGCTATAGCCCCTACGTACTGAAATTGGGGGCATCTTGTCACCTTGAACTAAGCATCTTCCTCAAGACTGCATGCCTGTTAGTTTTCCAAAATAAACCAACGGCAGATGTGTTTGTATTAGGTCTCAATTCAGGCTATCCATCAGTAATATGTTTAGCTAAGTGCAACAACATTATATTTTGCGTACTGTAAGCTGATTGAAAAGGCACATACTTTAGCCTAGGCCTAAGCCTATAGTAGGCTATACTATTGCCATTGTTGTTATTGGGTGCAGTGACTGTAGGCCTACTAGTACTAGGCCTACTAGCTGTTACATCCAAAACTAAGCGTGATTCAAGTGATGACGGATGGGATATGGCATGAAAAGCTGTTAAATTTACCTGTACTTAGAACGTTCAAAAAAATAACACTTAGGTAAATCGATCACTTGGCTGGGCACTTTAACATTAATAAATAAAGCTAATTTCACTTTCTCGCGTAACACCTCACAGTCACAGTATTTTGTTCAGCGTGTCTGAGGAACGTGCACGTTCACGTAGTATTCGGCCTCCGTCTGTGAATATAGCAAATTGGCCAGAAAAACTGGATATACTGTAGCTACTTCCACCAAATCAGGTAAAACACCATCAGTGGAGAGAGTGTCTTTGTCGTATTGTTCACGTCTAGGAATCGCACGGTTTGAACAAAAACACTTATTTTTTCATGTTAGTGCGTTTTGATTACCGATTTGTTTGGCACAAGTTTGTTCTACAAACTGTTTGTTTGTTTTATTCGCACTCAGATAAATACAAAAAACAACAGAGAGGACATAAAAGAACGGAACAGATTGAAAAGAACAAAAAGAGTAACGGGAGCTAAACCCATGGGCTGACAGAGCGGCATTGGTGCCCTAGATACACAAATTTGCACTTTCAATGGTAAATTCTAATAATTAAAACCAATAAATAAGACTCTAAAAACGAACATATTTTACATAATTCTGAAAAGTGCCTCCCACTCCCCATACACCCAATATAACATAAAAAGACGAGAAGGCTTGATGGATTCGATATGATTTGGAAGAGCATTCCAATCCTGAATTGCCGTGAAGTAGAAAGTAGAGCTAACCACCCTTAGAATCAACAATAACATAGAAATTTTGATGTCTTGAACGAGTCCCCTGATTATGAATAACAGAGGTTTTGGTGAAATTGGTGGTGAGGTAGGGAGAACTACAGTGTTAAAGATTTGTGTGCCATGATGGTTTAACCTAATGAATTTTGCTCTACTCTCTACGGATAACAATCCAAGACCGAAAATTTCCTCCTGCCCAACATGGAACCTTGGGCCTTGCATAAGTATGAAGCGAACCACTTTATTTTGTGTAATTTGAAGCTTCTTTTTAAGAGTTTTATTGAGGCATGTGAACCAAGAAGAAGAAGAGTAGTCAAAAAGACTTTGAACAAGGTCCATGCATAGCAGTCTTCTGCACCGTTGGGCAAACTGCAAACTGCACAGGGAAACTGCAAACTGCATCGTTGGGCAAACTAGGCAGCCTGTCTTCATCAGCTGTTCTTGTGTAAACTACACGTAATGCTTACGTCCTGTTGATCACCTCCGAGTCCGATCTTTAAATCTCGGTTAAAAACCCAATATTCCCTGATCTAAAGTAGAAAAGTACATGGTATGCTTCTTATCACTCCTTAGCAGCAGTGTACTTCCAGAGATTCACTGCATCTATCGCGTTGAATTTACAGAAACACGTTTATTATTGTTAGCCTAACAATGTCAGATAAAACCTAGCCTACGTACTTGTTAGTGTTATATTGTTATGTATTAACCCGTTATTGTAGACTAGTGTAGTGTACATTATTAACTCAATACTACTAGGCATATGTCGGTGTGTTGCCTAGAATGGATATGGTGCCATGAAATATTTCAAGCAGGGTATCAAATACTTCCATACAGGCATATGGTGCACTCTGACTTCAACAGTAATCCAGTATGTAATACTACTACGTACTAGGCTAAGTTGCTTTCTAAGCCAGAATCATCTAAGCTTAGATGGTTGGATGTATTTCCAAAGTTACAACAATGTTTTTTACTAAAAAGAAATCATGATGGATTGCTCCTTGTCCAAGCAGGTGCTGTTAGTTTGCCTGAACAATGCAATTAACAGCTTAAAAAGCTCAGATATTGTACAATGATATGCAAAGTTTCTTTCACTAGCATGAGCTCTGAAAAAGTGTAAGCTAGCCTTGCTACTTCTACATGTTTGCATTGATATCTAACTTAAGTACTTTCGAAGTAATAAACACCTTTGTGACATAAGTGTGATATGTTACATATTGTATTGCAAGTTTTCATGAAAAATAAGGTTGAATGTGGTGAGGTTCTATGGTGACCGTCTTTAATTGGTTTTGTTTCGTTAACATATCATGCAGCTCATTTATTATTTTCACCAGTTTTGAAGGTTGAAGAAAACTTTGTTACAGCAATGATGAAGGTTTTCTTCTTTGTGGTTGCCACAATAGCCATTGTGGCAGCACAAAATAATGAGGTACCTGTCCAGCAGCAACAAGGTGTCCCAGTCCAAAACCAAGGACAGCAACAAATCAAGATTGATCAGTTAAATCAGCAACAGCAAGCTCAATTACAACAACAGCAAATTTTGGCCCAACAACAACTACAACAGCAACAACAGCAACAACAAATGGAACAGCAACATCAGGGACAGGTACAATATACTTAAGATGTCATTTTGAATGAATGAAGCAAGTACCCTGGCCTTTATCAGTTACTGAACTGGGCGGATAATAATAAGTCGTGTTAGGAGAGTGTACAAATATTTTTTCAAGTTTTTGTACTATTCAGATGATAACGCCAGTCACTTGTTTTAATACTTATTTTTGATATGGTTGATTGATTGTAATATACTTTGTATTGGATACGAACTCCTTCCATACTCCAGGACGTGGATCAGAGTAGGGGGCGGGGGAGTGCGATGTCATCATGACATATACCAAGAGGTTTACTTTTCTATCATAATCTTGCTGATTTATTATTGAAATGTGATACAATATATATTTGGAAATGTTTGCTCAATTCTCATAGTTCAATGTATTTAAACTTTCGTCACTTTTTCGTGTAGAAGTATTATTTTCCCTTGAGGATGAACAATTAAAATATTTTAAGAAAGCCAAAGAGATGTTTAAGGCAAAATTGCAATTATGACATCATTCCCCAGCTGTTTCGATGTTCATTCAAAAAATGTGTAAGATTCATGAATATCTCTTGCAATATAGTATATGCAGTTTGGCGTAAAGATGCAGAGATTTTTCAGCAATTTTGTTAAGCACTCAGATTCAGCCATCTGAATATCCCTATAAATAATGACAGTCTCAACAGTTTTAAAATGCATCATTTGAAGTATCATGCACAGTGTTTGACTCCTTAGTCTTTCATATCTATGTGGATATTATTAAATATGTTTGTTTTGGTCTGTGAAAAGGTGTCTACAAAGTGAAAAGATTAAGAGTTTATAGGCCAAACCATCACATTGCAATCACTATGTAAAAAATATCATGTCATGTTATATCGTTTGTCCTATCTTCAACAGTGTTTTGGGTAAGGTCTTTTCCATGGGCTTCCACCCTCAAAGTTGAGGAACCTAACTTAAAGAATCTAAGTCTCATTGATTTGGAATCTTATGTTTGTTCTTCCCTAGCACGGAGTAGTTAATAATGTAGCCGGTGGCGGTGGTCGTAATCTTATCAGAGACAAGAACCACATACAGGATAGAGAGTAAGTAATATTTATCATGTTTTCCATTAACTAGTCATGTTTGGCACTGCTTCACCTACTGTATCTTCTCCTTTGCTTTTGCAAGTATGCCCTTGCTTCATTTCATAGCTCATGGGACTGTTTAAATCAGTTTTAACAACAACTTAAGGGCAGTAATAAAAAACATGAGGGGTACAAAGGCATCCATCACCTTCAGCTTTCTACTGTCACTCTAGTTTGCAGTTTCACGACGTGTCTGATAAATCATACAGAGCTATATCATCAGAGCTCTTCTTTACAAATTCACTCTACTATTACCTGTCTACAGTTTGCACAAGACTACCATGTTAACACACTTTGTAAAGTTCTTCATGACACTGTTCATGTGTATGTTTTCGTAGGGGAGGTGGGGGGCTTGTTGTTTCTCATTTGTTCGCTGTTTCATTCTCTGCTATTTTCTGCATGTCTTGTTAATGCTTCTGAAGTGCAAACATCTTTCCTATCTTTATCAAACTGACAAGAGTTCCCCAATTCCTTAGCACTGTCACTTTCATAATCTAAACTATAGCGTTCATTAATAAGGGTTGTTATTTTTAAAAGGCAATGTCTGCAATTTCGACCATCCACTGTAACTGCCGATCTCTGAGTATGAGGTATTTCCATGTTAACTCCGTGGTTACCCCTTCAGACACATGATGCACGATTTGCAAGGAGTGGCCGAATTCGGAAACTTCCTTCAGGAGATGACGGATGACGAGTTACAATTCCACTACTTTAAAATTCACGACACTGACCACAATAACCGACTGGATGGCTTAGAAGTATTGCAAGCCGTGTCCCATTATGATAGCTCCCATGATGCAGACCCCAGCAAAGAGAGGGAAAGCCCATCTGAAGAAGAACTCGAAGACATGGTAGACACCGTCCTCCATGACGATGATCGAAACCGCGACGGATACATAGATTACCTTGAATTCTCAAAGTCACTCCTTCATAAAACTAGCATAGGTTAGTAATTTCTGTGTGGGTACAACACTACGGTAGTAAGGAAGTACATAATAAAATGAAACTAAAAAACAGCCGGCAGTGTCCTAGCTGTAGGTCATGAAGATAAAGATGGTATTTTCTTGGCATTTGTGATCCCTAATGAAGGATATATGTGGTCGATGCAATATATGTTTTTGCCAGATGTATCCTGTATGGCCACCATTGTACATTGAAGGTCTAAGCTGAAAGACCTCTTATTTTTTTTCGTGGAGGACATGGCTTTATTGACTGCATATGGGAAGCAGGAAAACTTTGTGACTACATACATTTTCATTCATTTGTGGTTTGCCCACACTTGAAGGTCTTTGCCATCATGGATCCATAGCTTTGATTTGTTTGAATGACATGGCCCCTTGCAGGACCCCAAAAATTATGCAAGGTGGAACGACACGTTGCATTTTTCTCTAGTTTGTGAGGTGGTATGGGTAAGAATTTCCCAAAATATATATTTTTTTTTATCAGGTTGAGATCTTCAAAATCATTTTTTGCTGCATCAATAATTTTCACTCTCCATCTATATTTGCAATACCTGTTTCCAGATTCATCTTACACTATTTCAACATCTGGTGGTCGCTGCACAAGCGTGTGAAAATCATATCTACTAGTTTATACTTTATGTAATCTTGTCTTCTCCCACAGCGCCTGTTCTTATTATCTTGAATACATTTTTCTTTTAAATGGTAAAAGGGTTCACACAGTGATGAGATTAGATGTGTGTGGGAGGGGGGGGGGGGGTTAGGGAGTAGTGTGGTGGGAGGGAGAATAGATGACCTCAAAATCCAAATTCATTTTCTTGCTGAAAGTTGAAATTTCCAGAGTGAGCAATTCTTTGTGTTTTGAAATGTGTTATTTAACTACATTTACTTGTGATGTATCAAATAGTATTGAAAATGACTAAAGTCAATAAGAAAGCTGCTTTAAAGCTGATTGTGCCTTTTTCTGTTTTGTTTTGTTTCTTTCACTACAGACACATAAAGCTTCATTTGAATGGTGTTATCGATCAAGATGGGCAAGACATGTCAGAGAAGGAGCTGGAATTACATTACTTTAAAATGCACGACTACGATAACAACATGAAACTGGACGGCCTGGAGATCATGCAAGCCGTGTCCCACTTTCACCACGAGGGTGCATCCGATGACTCTACCCCGTTAGACGACGATGAATTGATGCGGCTCATCGACCCTATCCTGGAGGAAGATGACAAGAACAAGGACGGTTTCGTAGATTATCCAGAATTTGCAGCAAACAAAGTATGATAGATCACAACGTTTGAAGCTTCATGTAGGTTTGGAAGAAAGTAGATACAAACAAATGCACTGTATCGCAGAAACTGTACACATCAATATTTAACAGGAAAGGATTCCTGCTGATTGTGGTTTCTACAATGGTATTGCACCCACAACAACTGCACCTCTTCATGTGCTAAACAGCTCGCTTTTAACGTTTCCCAATATTAAGCTCAGTCAAGTTGGTCGTCCAGTTTAGAGTCAGATATTGATAAGATAAGACCAAGAGCCAGTATTAGCCGTACGTTAAATCAATGTTAGCAGTATCAACGCGAGATACCGGTAACATTTATTCATTTTGAGTAAATTCTTGGTGTGTTTGGCGAATAGTGATGGAAATTGGGTGAGTGCCAAATGCAAAGAATTGCTTGGCATTTTGGTTTGTAACTCTGTGTCATTCTAAAAAAGCCATAGTATAACCCTCTGGTGCCAGATACCCCGACTCCTACCGCCCCCCCCCGCCCCCCTCCTCCCCAATCTCTGACAAAGAATCTGGTATAGCTACAACTATCTGAATCCTGGTCCTCATCATCAAGTTGACATTTTAAACCATTCCGGGGTATTCTGCTTCATTTGTTAAATTTATGCCCAAATGTCATTGTTCCTGATGCAAGTTTAGTGAACCTACGAATATAACATACATTTGCAAATACCTCTGAGGGTGGACTACTAAACCACCAGATTGTGTCTCTCTCAAATTCAACTCAAAAGACCTCTTTAAATGTGCTACAAATTTGATCAGATTTTTCTTCCTTGTAAAAAGAAAGTGTGTTCTAAACAGTTTACCTAAGTTAATAATTGACAGAGTGCCTATATCACTATGCAGTCACAGTCGTGCCTTACCAATATTTCTACATTGATATTTCCTTTCATACTGCCACTATTACTTTTGTCTTCCATATTTGTTTTCCAGTGGTATCCAAACATTTTGACAATAATTCCTTCTTTGTTTTTCTCTTTTTTACGGTATTAGAGATCGACTGTCACAATTCACTATATCTTTAGGTTAACGAGACTCATTTACATTGTAGTATCTCCCACCATGTAAAGATGTCAGAGAGTATATTTTTTACTATGTTTACCTGAGTATTACAACAGCTGCTTAGCTTTGAGAAAGTCAGTATGCTCTTTCTCAATTTGTCTCTTTTCTTCTATAGTTATATTTACATGTTTGTAGCCTAACTGTCAGGCTAACAACATTGCCATAGTAGACATACTAGGCCTAATTTGCACTCTCCCCACACCCAAATCAAATTTGATATTGTCATCAAGTAATTGTGGCAAATGTCAGTTTGATGCATGGCATTCGTATGGAAGAATGATGGTTTTACATCGCACAGTTATACCTAAACGTCATAAAATATATTTTTCCCCCTATGTTGTTCTGGTGGGGATTGCACAAGGAATGAATTTAAGTACTGAAAGTGTTATCAGTTGATTACAAAAGTTCATCAGGTTTTGGTACCAAATATGCTATAAAGTCAATTAATGGTCACTTATGTCCAACTTGAAACCATTCTCTCGGAATGAACTTCATTTAACACTTCGATGTGTGGGAATAATTGGCAGTGTAAGAATGCTTAAAACCTTGAGGGAAAGTATGCTTAAACCCATTAGAGAAAGTATGCTTAAACCTTTGTGCAGTTTGCCGCTTGCTGTAATTCAAAGGCAAATGCTAATGATATTCACCAGTTGTAAACTTCATGTACAAAGATACCTTACTCAAATGGTTATATACTAATATTGAAGTATACGGTTCCATCAAATCAGTGTGCGATTGATCTTCAGTTAGTGTAGCAATGTTGTTCAATGTGGGCCATATGCAGACCTGATAAAAACAGGTCAGGGTTGCTACAGACTGGGGCCTTGGGTCCACTAGGGGGCCGGGGAAATATGGGATAAATAACAATGTATTCTTATTTTCATAATATACATGGAAAAATGAAGACTTCAAAAATGGGATCCTTTGACATGATTGTCCCCAGGGCCTGACTTGGCTCTTGATGATCATTGCTGGAAATATTGTTGATCCATTTGTAATTATTCATATTATTTCTTGTACTTCAAAAAAAAGTGGGCTGTGTATATTTGACAAAGCTCTATTCTGTAAAGACAATACTCGATAAAATCACAGTAATCCGTTCAATAACTTAAAAGTTCTGTTTAAACCTTGACTTTTAATCTTAAGTTCTTTCATATTGCATGTGGTATTATGGATAATCGTTTGGTTCTATATCTTCTGAATTAGCCATTAAATTGCCCTCCATTAAAATGTTACATTGATATTACTTAAAAATCATTTATGAGAACAGAGTGTAATAGTTTTCTATAATAAAAATCTCTTTTTTAATAAAATATAATATCATGTGTACAGAGAATTTTTGTGACGTGGTCACTGATCTGAAACCGAAAATACTAGTTGCAGGGGAAACAGAAAAGGAAGTATAACTTGGAAATAATTATTTCAGATGTTATATAGATCTTGAGGAAAAAAACAAAAAATAGTGTTTTTTTCAGTTCATAAATGAAGATTGTTAGTATGTTTTGCCACCCATATTTCATTCAGTCGAATAATGCCTGTTGTGTCCATGTAGAGTATCTATTAATGGCCAATATTTAGGTCTTGGTCTGGTTTCATGAGGTCTGCTGTTTCAAGTGTTATAAAATGTGACGTGAAAACATCTTTCAGTAGTAGACAATAAAGGTAGTTATATCTTGGATTTTTATTAAATATTTCCAATGACGCCATGTTTGAATAACTACGAAGAAAAATAATACATATATATAATGTCTAATGTTCAGACTATGCAAGCCTGTAACCTCTATCTTAGACTTACGAACCTTATCGTAACTTATCCTATTTTAATTTCATCAATTAATTGTTATTGTAAATTGATGCCAATCCATGCATTCCAAAACTTTATCAGTTTCAAGAATTAGAGAGAAGGATTTGAGAATATCTAACCTTAACTTTGATATTTTCTTTCACTTTGTTAGTCTAGGAGGGATACGTTGAACTCTTTGAAAATGAATTTGTCAAGAATGTTGTATTTTATGTGATATTTCGTAGGGATATTGACATCTTACTTGCTCATCTCTTCAGTTTGCACTTTATACATCTTGTCAATGTGATGCTATCTATCGATTCATCATTGAATAAAATATAAATCATTTTTGCGGGAATTTAAATCTATATGTTCTATAACATTTTGTTTTCATTTCAAAATTGTCCGTCCTGCTACATGATGAAAACGATACGAATATAAAACGATAGTTCAAATTGTGATATTCATTCATCGTCACATTTTACTTTTAGCAAGGCAAAATAAAAGATGCCTTCAGTTTTAGCCTGTCCTGATCACCGTAGGGAATACATTGGGTGACAAAAGCGAGTGACCGGGATCGAGGGGGAGGGGGACGTATTTGAAATAAAAACACGGCATTAAAGTTTCCAAATAAAGAGGAAAATGACGTCTATTCAGGCGTCTACGAATGATCGACACTGCAAAACTTAAGCCAACTCCCCTCCCCGGCCCACCTTAAAAATAGGGTTACATGAATTAAGATAGAGCCCTAAATTAAGCAATTTGTTTTTGTCTGAATGCAGGCAAGCCACAAAGCGTAATTTAGTTTAATTTCGTTTAATACGCCAGAAGTAGTATTGACACGCAGACAGGTTATATATATAATATATTGGCGAATGATACAAGAGCAGCAATCGTATTTGAGTGGCCCGTAGTTTGGTTCGGAGGGTTCAAGAACTGAAGCTTTCACTGAGTTACGATGTTTATAAGTATACCCTACATTCAAATAACACAAATACCGACAAACTCACACCCAAAGACAAACCTACGCTTTCTGAAAACACATAAAGGTTTAAAAAATGATGATTGCGTGGTCGAGAATCTCAAATATGTCCAAAGCTTAAAGTTGATATTTTATATCCCATGTACAGATTCATCATGGGGAATAGAGTGTATCTTCATCCCTTCCACCCCACCCCCCCCCCCCCTTCAACCTCTCACAAAAATAGTTTTTACCACAACATTGCGTTTAAACCTAAATATAGACCTAATTTATACTCTAAATATGCATCCGAATACACTATTTGACATCTAAAGTTTAATTGTTTCTTTGGGAGGACCTCAGACTCCCAATATGAGGTCGGCTTCAACAACCCCCGGGACGACACAATCTCATTTATAAAATCATGAATCACGGTCCCTGCATCCTGTTTTTCTTTCAAGACATTTTCCCTTTCTCAGTTATTAGAATTATTCGTCAGTTAATTAACTTATCTTCACACAAAGAGACTACGTGAGTCTTCGGTGGTTTTTATTAGTATTTGATAGCAGATGTTTTCTAGTTTTACCAACAATGGTCAACCAAGCGGGAGGCGAGCTCTTATTGTTAATTATGATGGTCATTTTTCTTTTATTACGTTTTTAACCCTTTTCATGCTGATTCTTTCTTTTTTCGCTTTTATCTTTTAGTTTTCTTCTTCATAGCTCCATATATTGGTATTTAGCGGTATTACCGTAAACCTTACCTTGTCGAACGATAATCAGGTTATCGAACAATAGCCAATAAATTGCGGGAAAGAAAATCACAGTTGTTTCAATATACAAATTTCAAGGAGATGTCGAAAATGTGTAATTAAAAGCCTATTGTTACAATTTTTCATCTACGACGTACTTGTTTTTCTTTTATGATCTAAACATAATGGTTCTCAATGAAGATGATACGATGTACAAGTTGGATATTTGTATGCACCCAATCACGTGAGCAAAAGACACCCACACAAAATGGATATAAAGCTACAGATTGGTGGAGATGGTGCCATACATCAGAAGAGATGATAACTAATATTGTTTTTAAAACCTAAAATCTTATACTTTGTAATGGAGATATCAAATCCATCAATGTTTAGTTCTTCCATACTGAATGATAATGCTAAGTGTTCAGAACGGATGACATTTGCCTGGAAGGACCACCATCTTGTACAACCACAACAACCTCACACGACAGGTATGTCATTTTAATTAAGAGATCACATTTTATGCTTTTTAGCCTATTGGATGGAAATAAGGGAAATACATATAAAAGGTTATACCCCAAAACCGTTTTCACGGTGTGGTCTATAAAGAACAAGCATGTCTATGAATCGAGTGTGGACAGGGGGGGGGGG
>JAIPMN010009686.1:0-13679 GCA_020650975.1 Apostichopus californicus
TATATGTGTGTGTGTGTATTCGTCCTATTCTTATTCTTCTTCATACGGTTCCTAAAACACAGGTGACATTATACTACCGTTCGCGTGCTATGCTTAAAATGGCCGCATGTTGTGAGCCGGCGATATTTTCGGAAAGGAGGCAGTTAAATATTCATGATGCAAAGATAAAACTGCAAGATGACGGAAACAAGATACTTTATCAAAACAATCTGAATCATAGGAGACATATATCATCTACGTACAATGATCTATAAAAGTATGCATTGACCTATTCAGTTCTGAAATAAAACATTTTAAATACTTATAGGATGATTTTATTTCGTTAACTTTGAAAGGAAGATATGAAGCTATGTTAGCAATAATTTCTGACATATATCATAGAACTTACATTATGCAATATGGAGAGCCTACATGAGTACGCATCTTGGTGTGTCGAGGTTACAGTGTGATGTATCCAGCTTTAACTGTGCTGTTGGTAACACATTGCTTAAAATTGTAATATAATTTGTTTGCGGCTTTGATTTTCATGGAAATTTATTTATTAATTCTAAATGTGTTTATACGCGACATGACTACAGAGACGACAACATAAAATGAAATTAAAAAACAACACCGGAAAACGAAACCTATACTCAGATTATTCAAACGCCCAAATTATGTGTCTGCTTCACTCTATACTATAACATATACGTCATTTTCATTAGTAGTACTTATTAGTATGTCACGAGGAGAGCATGACGGTCATGCTATCAGTTGACCAGGATGGGGTCATTTGTTTATAAAGATCCTTTTCTGACAAGAAACTTCATTCGAAAATGGACTTGGCCCCGAAAGGCAAGCATGACAGTCCAATTGAAAAAAAAAACACATTCCCTCACATCAGGGGTGCGTTGCTTTGTAAGGTCACTTTTACGATAATCGTTACTCGGCATGGTCGAGGTTCGAAACACGAAACATCATCCCACCTCTCAATCTTTCTACTCCATAATTCACTTGCACCTGCAGGACTTTGACCATGTCATCATGACGTCAGGTGATATCTCTCATTTGAAAAATGAAGCTGAATAGAGCAAAAGCTAGACAAATATTGAGGATCCCGATATGAGTACTAGACTATGTCTAACAACTGAGAGACGCCGAATGGGCCATAATTCCTCAGTGACATTCCCATGCATGCAGTGACGGTTGTGAGCGGTCAGTTGCTTTATTGTTAGACTTTAGTACCTCTTAATTTATCGCTCAGGCTTTGAAAACTGCACTTTAAAATTAAGCGTTGAGCTCTGAATATGTTAAAGGAATAGAACGTTTACGACCTTGACTTGTAGTGATATACGCTGTCTGGCTACAGCTCTAATGCTCTCTGGTCGGCAATTCTGTTATTAAAGTGTTTTGTGAGTCAGTTTTTTATGACTCGATCTCGTATGAAGATGACTAATGAATTAAACTGTAGCCAATATCCAAACGAACTCACTTCTGTATGGTTGTGAAGGATTATAATGAGGTCAACGGGGATATAGGGTGAGACGGGTAGGGGGTGGGGGTGGGGGGGGGTGTGCGTGAAGCGAAACAATGGTGCTGGGTAGCGGGTAAAGCTCCTTGCGAAACTTCGTAAAATGTTCATGTATTTGTTTTTATGCATCGAAAGCCAGGCACTTGATCCAGAACACCGCTTGCTAAAGTAGGACTCGATCCTTTTATAGTATTCAATCCATCGCCATTGTAAACATATCCACCGAAACAAAAGCAGTAGAATCATTAAAAGTAAAATGTATTTAAGCGTTAAAATCTCTGTGAGAGCTTTCTGATTTGCACATCAATACTCTCATTCTTTCCGAGTGTGTATATGCTTCCGTAAAGTGACGTCAGTATCCTAAAACTAAAATCCAATCAACTTTATTCTCAGACACCAAGTCTCAGATTCGACGGGTCAATGACTGAGTCGACCATAGTATGCCCGCCATGTGAGTCTTCAATTGAGATTAATATTTTTACGAGGTGTTTTCCACTCTTACATATTTTTAAACTACCTCTCAATGCATTTCCATCTTCCTTAGAGGTTAGCGGCTCCAACGAGATACAAATAGTATAATCGTTTCTGACGGAAACACTTTATCCAGTCTTTGAGAGCCCTTCCCTCCCGAGAGGGCGTTTGTGGTCTTCCGGTTAACATGAAGACACAGGTGGACCATTAACCATCTGTCCCACATTTATTAAATCAGTAACAGTACATCTATGAGTCACCTGAAATTTAACCTCGGCGTCGTCGACTGCCGAAGAGGTTCAAAAATATCTAGATCACTGACCTGGGGTTCATCCACTTCTCACATACTGTTAGAATTTCAATTCAATGTTCGCTAGATTTTGGAGTTTTGAGATAATGTGAACCGTGGATATGAATACACTCATGGCATAGGCATGTGCTACGTTTAATAGTCATTATATGTACTGCGCATGCGTTGCTACACTATACATGTTCTCTGTTAATTTGTACTGTGCTTAAGGTAATATGTGACAAATTAAATGCCGTTACATGCTGTCACTAAGTATGACACAAAGACTTCAGTCTACCAACAGACTCTCATTTCACCTGTGTAACAAGATCGTAAACTTCTCATCCAATTCATAATTACAAAAAAAAACGTGATTTAACTTGACGAATGGCACGGTAACAGAAAGTTGCCGAAAACAGAGATACGAGGCAAAAGCTCTGTATTAGGCCTGCAGCATTAGGTACGGTATATCTGCGACATGGAATGTATAGAAAAATGTGTGATGCGCGTCTGTATTGCTTAACCCGCCCAGAAAGGAGACTGCACGCACATGCGCAGTAGAAAACAATGTATAGAATATAATTTGCGAAACATAGCTGATGAAACGAATTTCATTGATATATTCCGAACATTTTTTTTCGAGCTATATATGCTTACAGCCACACTATAGCTATAAATGGAAGTTCTCGACAAAGTATTGCGATCTTCGAGAAGCTTTCTTACACGCAGAGTTAAGAGAATCGGACATTTGACGCCATGTTGACTCCATGGTGTGTCCTGTGTCATGTGTACAGTATATGGGCAAAGTAAATAGGTACCGTAATTTTAGAAGAAAACAGTCGCGAAAATACTCATTTTAAGAGTCAAATATTTGTCATTGAGTAAAGTAACATTCCTGCAGATACACGTCTAATTTTGAAAACAGCTGATACTGTTCTTATTTGTTAACAAATATATACTTGTATACTACCCGACAACGTAAGCCGGCTTTATTTACGAGCTACTAATATTTGCTAACCTTTCGGGTGGAAACATTGCCTTTCATAATCTCGCATTTCCAAGAAATATATTGATTTATTTCCCGGTTAACCTAATTCTGCTATTGACATCGGTTAAACGGTAATTTTAGAAAAAAAATCTAGAAAGAAAAAACTCTTTAACTATTCAAAACTTTCTCGTAAAAAGGACCGGATCACGTGATTTACTGATGCGTTTACGGTTGGTCTTCCGGGTATCAAAATATAGTCATTTGCCTCTCAAGGAAAAACACAAGAGAGGTGAACAAACTTACACAAGCAACATCATAGAGGTGAACAAACTTACACAAGCAACATCATATAGAGGTGAACATACTTACACAAGCAACATCATATAGACGTGAACAAACGTACACAAGCAACATCATATAGAGGTGAACAAACTTACACAAGCAACATCATAGAGGTGAACAAACTTACACAAGCAACATCATATAGAGGTGAACAAACTTACACAAGCAACATCATATAGAGGTGAACATACTTACGTACCAAATTATAAAATGCTACCAAATGGATTTCGTTTTTTGTTGCTACTTTCAATATCGGAAATTGTGCTTGTTCACACCAATATATTTTATCTTTGTCCTGCAAAGATACTAAAATATATAAAACCATCGTATTAGAGACCAAGTCTTTATCTTGACAATGTCACACTCGTTACTTCCGTACTTTTAATGGACTTTATGGTGTAAAACTGATTTTATGTTAAATACATGATCACACCACGGGATCCCCAGGCTAGTTATTCGCCTACCATATCATCTTAATTAAAATTCGAGGAAAAGCAAATATAACTCATGACCGTACCAGAGTTGTATACATATATTGAGTCGGAGACAAAATATTGGTCTGCATTTCATGTAAACTTCTTGGGATGATTTATAATGTGCGGAAACTTAGCAAATTTCCATTGAGAAAAATGTGGACTAAATATTAAGCCAACATGCATGATATATACAACACCGATATACAAATTATACTAAAATACGAACGTATAAAGTTAGTATAGGGTATAGGGGTAGTAGGTTATATTACTCTCAATCTAAATGTTATGACTGTGAATCTGACAAATGTATTCAATCGTAGAATAGTGTGTTTGTTTGTTACTTTGTATTGCGTGTTTGTTATTCTCATGCATGCAGTATTTACTTCTTATTTCTCAGCCGATCATGTGGATGGATATATATATATATATATCAAGGGCAAAGTATAGTTTCATACTTCATAAAATATCTTACATGGTAATACAGTATACTATTGAAATGAATAAAGTGGAGCTAAATAGTCTATACGAACAGGTTATTGAAGTATGGACGCCATCATCCCACTAATAACATGTAAAGAATATACCTGGACTTTTGCAATAATTTATATATAGAGTAATGATCTAGTTTTGGAGTCCCTTTGGCTGTTTGCGCTTTTACAAAAGCTCCTTGGTTGGAGCAGGGAGTTGTTTGAGTGTTTCGCCTCTATATGCCACTTTCAGACTCTCTGATCAGTCGAATCAAGATATTTAAAATCGTTCACGATACATGTCTGGTCATAACGCAAGATACAGAAACAGTACTGTCGTGATATATCTAACAAGCCTACGAGGCATTAATGTTGAACAGCACAGTTAACGTTCCACTCATTCTTCAAAACACATTATAATCAGTGCAAAGATATTGCAGTACACCGATAGTTCATGATCAGTAGCTTGTATATTCTTCTTACACCAACGATTTTGTAACATTACCTCTGTCTTACACACAAAACGGCAGGTGAATGCGCGCTCTGCCACACGCACGTTTCTTACTAAGTACTATTTCTTTAAGCGCGTTCGTTTATATGTGTACACCCAAACATAGCGCTGCAAGTTATCTCTGGAGAACAGAGAAGTTATAACTTTGCCGATGGTGATGCTAGAAATATGGCGCAATTGAGACGTTAATACCAAGCAAGTATAAGGGAACTAGTGTTTCTTACAAGATGTACCTATATTTAGGGGAAATGAATAAAAATCACACCGGAATATCCCATTTTGATTTGCAATAACGACAAACCTTATTTGAAATATATACTAATACCGCAAAATTACAGCAAAATCCTATACAGTAATTTCCGTCCCATCGGAGAAGTAAGTTATTACCATCCGTTTATGATTAGATAAAGTTGTGATGCTTAACACAATACCTAATGTTAATAATTCAGTCAGCCAGTTTTGACGTCACACAAAGAGAAGTGCCATCGCCTTTAAACTAGTACTGCTAAGGTTGGATGCAACTTTCTTGGAGAAAACGTTTTCTTTTCAAACCGGGAAACATCGGCATCTCTTTCTTTCAACTTAAGCCTAAATACTCAATAGTCATAAACAGAAGAGAGAAAATTCTACCGAATCACTCTTCACAGAGCCTCTGCAATTAGAGACTGAAGATTAACGAATCTTTTAAATATTTAAATGTTTGGCGCAAACTTCTCAAGATTAGGTTTAGGGTAAACCAAATATGGAGTTGTTCTTATTATTGGGTTTCTAAATGTTTCATGTATTTACAAACATTATTTAAGTGGGATCATGTATTTCTGTACCTACAAATGTCAACATGTGCCCCATGACTATCCATCAGTTTTACATAATAGATAGACTAGTCTTAGCTGCAAGGATGCGATAATGGACAAGATGGTGAAACTCTGCCGCAATCACGTCAAACTTACAAGAGAGATGAGACACTTTTCAGATTCATTGGAGGTTCCGGCTTTTCCACTGATTTTGCTTCAGAAACGTCCAAACAGCTTCTCTGACAAAGTTCCTACCCAAATGTGTATATACTTAATTAGCAGTGATTTAGGAGGCCTCCACACAGTTAGTTTGTTTTTAGGATGGGGTAGGGTCAAGTAAGAACTGATGGAGTGGAGGGTTTAATTTTTAGGTGACACCCGTTGCCCAGAAGGGACATTGCCGCTGAAATAAAATTAATTTTTACCAAAATATCCTCTAGTGTATATCACATTTTGCGTGAAACTACCCTTCGGTACGGGTGAAAATCACCCCTCAAATGAGTTTTCATCAATAACATATATATCTACACTAGGTTTGAATTAAGTGTTTTCCAATGCTATATATGTAGTATGTATCTTTCCCCAAATTGTTTGAATCAACTGATAATTAACGTATCAACGGATGACGATGACACCCTTAGCCCAAAATATGATACGCAAATTAGGCTAAATTTGCTATGAATTTGCTTTATGCCTCTAGATTATAAGTTGATAATTTAAGGAACTTTCTAAGATTTGTTGTAACTTTCTAATTAATTAAACAGGTTAACAATGTATGTTGTGCTCGTGTACCTGCATGTCAGCAGATGTTACGTCATCATAACAACCAGACAGCAGAAAGGCGACAGAAAATAAGCACTGATAATTGTCATTAACCTTTCCTACATACATTGATGAAGAAAACTGTCACACAAATAACGTATGTAGGGTCAAAACACGAGATTGCGAAGGTAACTGCCTGAGGTTATCATTAAATATGGGAGCAATCGTCACATTCACTGTCAAACATTTTTGTATAACCCGATAACAAGACTAACAACTCCAATAGTACATAGGATGTTACCTGGTCGTACATTGACCTATATTTGTAACTCAACTGTAGATGTTACTGGCGGCATCAGTGTATTTAATAAGAATCAGTATAGGTCGTATCACGTATAGTTATAGTACAGTATTATGTAAAGCTTGTGCGGTACATATAGCCTATATATATAGTACAGCATTTAGTATAGGCTTATCTCAATATTTCATTGGTCCTCTCGGCGTTCCATAGACAGTTCCCAGTGCATGTGTGTATGGTACAATATGGAAATCATGTGCAAACTCAAGCGACATGACAAAAGCATTAGAAATTCAATGAAATAAAGCAAACAAAAGAATAATTATAATTGATAGCCGGAATGAGAGGATAATATATGATATTATTAGTATATATATGACAGTATATGGTTTGAACTTGTCAGCACTGGACAAAGCTAAAGTTGGTCTCTATGGATGTGATTGATAAAATGACGACTACAGCCTGATTTTTTTCCATCGGGTCGTATAACATTTAGGGCATGGTATATTTTGTGACTTGTGCTCTTTGGTTCAAATTATCAATGTTCTAGGCCAAGGATCATTTCCGTTTCAGTCAATAATATACCACGATCTATTTATACCTTACAACGTAACCGAAACATAGGAGTAAAAAACCAATTTCAGTGTTAGAAAGGTAACCATGGTGACTGCAGATTTCCTATTCAAAGAAAAAGCTATTAAGGTTTAATTTAGTGAACCTAATAGTTCTTTTCGGGGGTACTCGAACCTCGAGGGAACGGCTAACTTAACTTCGGGATCGTATAGGATATAGCAAGAATCTGGTTTGAATATCCTCCACTACTTTGTTTGAATCGACTTTTTTTCTGATTTGATAATAAAAAAAATTAAAAAGGGAACCTAGTACAATATACGCAGTCCTTATTTAATAAAGAAGTAATGGAACGTAAAACAGAGAAAATGGATGGAAGGTATAGAAGGAAAAAACCGCACAGAGGATAGCAGAATGTGCTGGTATAATAATAGTCAACCAAATACATGTTTATAGGTAAGCAGAAAAAGAATTTCATTTCATACATGAACAAACTCCTGGGAGGTATATCTAGGTGGTTTTTCTACAAGCCTGTATATAATGAAACTCATCAAGAAATATAACTGAGCAAAATAATATATGTATTTTACATACAGTTTCGCGTGCTTAGCAGGAGAAAGTTAACTTCGTTAATTTATTAATAACTTATTTTATTGTTAGTCGTCAGATCAGCATGAACAAAATGTTTGATGTAATAGACGTCTTCGGTTGCTGCGTTAATGTTACAAACCTTGAGAAAGTTAACATATATATCGACTTTGGATATCTTAAGCCTTGTTAATTTTAATATTTTATTTTAATTATTTATTTTTAGTCTGTACATGCTATTTTAAAACGCCATCCCATATCTTTTGTAGCACGGTTAACAATAAACAATGTCAATAAATAGTATTGATAGCATACTAACACATCATATATATTTAAGTGATATGGCCGGTGTGTATCGGTTTATATCATAACGAGTGGTGGTTGTGGAATGAGAAAGTGCCCCTCTGATGTTGCCCCCCCCCCCACTTTTTGGACGCTTCCTACCCCCTGTTAGCAGCCCAACTGGAACAGTGATATCCCTATATAAATGAAGAGCCTGTAATTTCCCCATTCTGTATAGGAACCTGCATACCGAGGAAGGTTACCGATTTTAGGTATAGGAATACACCATGTCATTCCATGAATTAGAACACCGCTAGGCTCCAACTCATACCGAAACTGTAATTTATTAATTGGTTACTTGTATTACGAATAGTGGATCGACAAACAACCTTTGTTGTGTTTTTTTTCTTAGATTTAAATCTATAGTATACTAAACCATTGTCTAAGTATAGTTATATGAGCGACACAATTAATAGACCGACAGTGCATGCAGGACTTATAAACGATTTAATGTAAGTGCTTTCACCATTTCAAGCATACTTCACGTTTTCGAACCTCGATATAAAAGCTTTTCCTATCTGTATAACCTGAGGGGAATACCATTCCTTGGAAGCCCCCATTCAGCGTTTACATCGGATCAAAGAGACACGTAACTATTAACATGAGGTTAATGGCATATCGAGAAATAAATGATTTCACATCGAAATGGAAGAACTGATTGCTTTATCAGTTGAAATGTTAAACATTAATCATTTAACCCAGAAAAGGTTTCAGAGTCAGACATTTTATGAGACATGTTTGTCTCTTTCGCCGTTTATACTGAATTATGGTGGCGCAATTCATTGTCATTCGAACTGAGCAAAGTTATAAGTCTCTAAGGAATCGTACAGCGTGTTTATATATAAGCTCATGGGTATATATAGAGAAAATTGAAATTCTGATTCTGTTCCGTGGTATATAGCTCACACGCGGAATGAATTACATTTTTAAAGTTTCCTTATTTCAAAACAGACTTTTGTTTATATTTCTACAATTTTTTCTTACTTGTTGTCAAATTTCTTTTATTAGGAGGCCAAGGGGAGGTGAGGGGGGAGGGTGGGGGGTTGGTCTCTTTGGGCCGTCAATTATTGAGACGGGGACTAAATATTCGAATAGATACATTGTCATAAAAAGCAGGATTGTTTAAAGCATGGGTTATTCGAACCGATGAAAACTCTCTTCTCGGAAGAATAAGCAAACTTTAGTTTAAAACTGGACTATCGATCTAAGGGTGATATTTTGCAAGACTTTATCCTCTTTTACCCTCTTTTCTTTTCGTTTATCTGATGCAGTGCTATAGAATGAAACTCACGGGAATAACCTGATTAAATTTCCCCCGATATATAAAGATACAACATGTGTCTGAATCTCTTACTTAAACTTAATTTCTTCTTAGCCGAAGGGTTTACTCTCTATTTATTCCCCAATAGGGCTAAGTATAACTATGTATAGTTATAACCTTCGACACACATGCCAAGATTTTGTTTGGGCTTCCTTGAACTAAAGTAATAATATTCTGCCGCAACTAATGATTGAAAAACCTTACTGTTTCATGAAGAAGAAAAAATGAAAAGGAAAAAACATTAACGCAGTCACGTTCTCCATCCAGATTTGCACATGTTTTATAATTTAGTACGAGGGTCAACCATATGCAGTTCCCTATATGTTGGTTTCTTTTCTTATGTTTTTCCTTCGTTTTCTTTGCGGATGCGCTATCAGTGCGACCACAGCAGTGTAATTTTTTTCCCATCAGAATAGACGTCTTGCTTAAGAGGTATCCTCTTATTTTTATTCCTCAATCCAGATAAAGGAAATTTGTAGGTATTTTATTTCTCAATTTAAAGTATATAATTTTCTGCCTTCGGAGCGGCTTTTCTGTGAAAGTACCCTTCAAAATTGCAGTTGATGATTATATAGTGTGGTCAAATTTCTCTCGAGTGTTTACTCAAATTCGACAGCTGTGCAAGCGGTTGTCCCGGTGCTGCCCACCGAAAGTGGTGATAATTTAATCTGTGAAAATATTTGTTTCGGCATATTACACAATAACTTAAATCAATGAAAAGGCGGTTGTATGTGGAACTGAAAGTATATATATACAATTCACGGATCTAATTATCATTCCTTATATACTGCAATACATGTAGAAATTTAGTTTTTTCTCGAACGGCTTACAAATATCTTCTGCAGACCTCACATGCAAAGCGCGCGGCGCATTAACTGAAAGTTAGTAGCAGTTGCTATAGCGACATAAAGCGGGCGGAAACAGCTGTCATATTTTCATTTCTTTACTTTCTAATTGCACTCTTTCATCCAAAGAGGGACAATTCACTTCTAGAGGGTGTCTAGTGTGATCACTCTTTGGGGTGTAATTTCCATGGTTTTTAGTGATGTCCTTCAAATCTAGCTCCAAGTTATTGCGAAAATAGCCTCTAAGTTAGAGTTACCCTGTGAGCGAAGACGCTCTTCAGTAAGAGTGTAGATCACCCCCCCCCCCCAAATAGTTGCTGTAGACTAACTGACCCCTCCCCCCTCTCCCCGCTCTCTCTCTCTCTGTACATGTTTAGAGACACCTTTAAAGTCACGGAGTATGGTTCTGTGTACAAAATATTTCATGTATGATGTACAATAAGTATCGTCCTGTTGTGACGTCATACTCTGTACTTTCCAAGCTTGATCTTCGAAAAAGACTCTCGAAACAAACCAGACATTCCTGTCCAATTAAACTGGGAGTGGAGCCAGACTCCACTTATGCATAAAATATACACATGCCTAGACAAGGCCTGCATTAGACCTAATAAACTAAATCATATCTAAATCTATGGTTATCGTTTCAAAGTACGACTCCTGAAAGCCACATGCAAAGTGATGTCGATTCATAGTTTTATGTAAGGATCGAGCTAGCTTCAACGCCCTTTACAAAACCAGAGAAACTGATTCACGGAGTCATAATAAAAAATGTCATAGATAGATGGATGGATGGATGGATGGATGGATGGATGGATGGATGGATGGATGGACGGATGGGTGGGTGCAGATGTATGGGTGGACGGACAGCCGGACGGACGGACGGATGGATGGATGGATAGATATATAGATATATGCCCTTCGTAATAATATCAATGTATACAGTTTGCTGTGACCATGATATGATATACTGGCCTTGCACTGTTAAATAACATTCCAAAGGATGTCATGTTATTAGTGATGATGATGACAATAGTGTAATGACATGTCGCTATGGAATAATCGGTAATCCGCCGGAATATAATTCGAGAAGGCAAGATGTGTTATAAAATATACACTGATGTTTGCTGAAAACAATGCAATGGACCGGCTCTATAGACGGCAGATGTGTCCTTGATAGTTATTCATCAGAACGGAGGATAAATGTTACTGTCCTATAGTTTTACTGGGTATACCAATTGTAATAAAAGAAAATATGCTTCCAATCAAGAATAGGGAATAAGTTATCCATCATATTTGGATTTCATTTTTTTCTTATCGTATCACATGTTTTTAAACCAGGTTTACATTATATATATTCGTCAGCTTGTGTTTTTATACACAATTCAAAACTAAAGGACCCTTCATCCATTATGACGTCACCGAATTTGACGTCCATCTTTTCAATCGAATGTAAGATAGCTCACTTTACAGAATAACTAATTAAAACCCCCAAAATTATTTCATTTTTTCAATCTCATCTGACGTTTGTTCTTCATGAAGTCAACGGTCTAACTGTATAGTTTGGTTTTGGACATGCGCAAGAGCAGCACAATCCAAGGCTAAGTGAAGATGAGCGAATAAAGTGTGGTGCCTTAGATGAATATTGAAGTAATTCTTAACATGAATATCAAACTGTACGTCATAATGACAATGTATCCATGTTGTTACGTCAGCACTGCATGTGAATATTACGATCTTCTGTAAATTCAATGCATTTGAATATTATGATCTTCAATAAGTTCACTGCATGTGAATATTACGATCTTCTATAAAATCGCTTCATTTTTACATTACTATATCTTCTACAAATTCGCTGCATTTTAACTTTACGGTCTTCTATAATTTTTAGTGCATGTTAACATTACAATCTTCTATATATTCACTATGTGTGAATATTACCTTCTATAAATTCACTACATGTTTACATTACGATCTGTTAGAAGCTCGCCTCTTGCAATGCGTCGAAACATCGTTCAATACCTCTGTGTCATTGACTTCACATCAAAATTGTATGAAAAGGCATCACACCTGAGTGGGAAAGAGTGAGTATATGGTGGGGGAGGGGGAGGGCAGTGACATTTAAGAACAGTAAAGTCCGTTAATACTGCTCTTTGAAATGACCAACGCCCCTTTTGATCTATACCGTCAATGGATGTATAGCTTATTCTATCAGTTTTAAAGTTCGCATTTAATTAATCTGATTATAGACAGACGTTCAAACCTGTAACTTCCTGGTCACATCTGCAGGGATAGGTCATATAGCCTAACGTTAGCCCAACATCACTTTAACGTTCGATATACATAATTCTAGACTAATTTGCTACTAATATCTTCATGACGAAAGTTGATATACTCATTAAGTGATGATGTTTATTACAAACTTAATTGTGTCAAATATTAATAACAATAAAAACTGATAAATAATGCTTCATAATTGGCTTTAGTGGAATTATTGACATACTCCCACATATATAATGATAAGTATTATAGGATACTATATTCAGAAATGAACTGTAGCTGTTGTATGAATAGAATTATCCAAAAGAAGTTATTTCTTGAATAAGATATTTTTGGTCTGAACGAATCCCCGTGGGTCTAGTAACAACAAGAATTTGGAATTTGTCCCCGCTGTCAGAAACATGATGGAAGACTTGTTCCATTGATGCGTTTCACACTGTCTTGCAGGTAAATTTATGTTCTTAATCATTCTAACAGACACGCTGAGTTGAATGTGACGCAAACCACTGATAAGTTATACTATATAGTCATGCCTCAGCTGGCCAGGTATGTAACAGAACGCGCTCTCCACCTCTCTCTATCTCTCTCTGACTTATGTTGGATGTCTGCACTTTCGCGAGAGACCAACAAATACTGGAGGCTCGAAGTGATCAGTTAGCACGTGGCAACGAGGCATGGAACATTGAGAGTGTTAAGATAAAAACATACGGACTTCCCTCGATGATGGTGTGGAAATATTTCATGTGGCTTACCACTACCCTTAAAGTGCTTTCTGTAATGCATTATATAGCCTATAAGTATATGACAGTTATATCTCAGTTTTATATA
>JAIPMN010009688.1:0-15106 GCA_020650975.1 Apostichopus californicus
ATATCTATTATGATATCTATATCATACATTGTATGATACGTGCAGTTTACATTTGGTGATGTGGATATATAGGATATGTCCCTTTAATATTTCCGTGGACTCACTTTACTTTCATGTGATATAAAATTTAATAAGGGTTCTCAGTTGTTTGTATTACATGATTTACTGTTTCCGTTAGTCAGTTATCTCTCTATACCGGAGTAAAGACAAGGAAACACATACTGTATGATTTCATTATACTACAAATACACACACTGTTTAATCTGATCAGGGAGGGACGCGTACTAGTTAATGTGTGTGTGTAAGTTATATACCGTCACACTAATGAAGGCCAATGAATAGTTAATAAAAATATTGGTTGTGACTATGCTTGTAAAGGTTAAAAAGCAGTGTCCAATTGACAACAGCTGAGTCATCACCCTAGGGTGGGGAAGGGGTGTAATAGGAGGGTTAGGGGTAGGGGAAGAGGGGCAACAGAAGCAGACTGGTATCGAGTGATTTTCATGTTAAGCTCGAGTCGAGCCATTATCAACAATCTTCCTGAGTCAAGCCGACAAAAGGCACCGAGTATACGTGCTAATTCTATGGGAACAATGTTTTTTTTTGTGTGTGTGAAAACAACACAACACCCCCGAAACATATGATTTGAGCCCTGATGAAAACCCACGTGTCCTTACCCACGATTCATAAAGGGTCAGAAACATTTCATAATACTTTACATGCATTATTTGTTTACATAAATTAATATTTTTTAATTATTGATTTTAATGTTTTCTTTCTGATTGATCTATTGAGTACATGTATTGGCACATGCTGGATGACGTCATCACTGATGACGTAAGCAGACTTGTAGTACTCGAGTACTCGTAATTGTACTCATACTCGAGTACATTTTTCTGTACTCGCAAAACTCGCTACTCGAGTACATTTTTCTGTACTCCAAAACTTGGTACTCGAGTACATTTTCCCGTACTAGTGTACTCGCAATGGTATCATCGGGATTTTTTGGAACTTGTACTCGGAAATAGCAAGTCTCATGTACTCGTACCTGGGGATTTTTACTAGTACTAGGCGGGCATTGTCGACCTATACTTGTAAGTTGTGGTATTGTACTCATACTAAACAAGTCTGTACATTATACACAATCGAGTCTAAATGCGGGCAAAGACCTGAATTAACAATCTATAACATCATCGACTTATCCATATCACTCTTACAATTATCATTTCTGTATTAAAATGTATAAAGCTGTTATTTCCAAAATATATACTATATACATGCCCCCCCCCCCTCCATTCCGCCTCTCCTTGTACATTGGTAGTAAGATGGAACTAAACATAGTAGCATTTAGCTATATATTCAAGAGGCAATCCTATTTTTACTCCACAGTTAATAACCTCGCTAAAATGACCCAGATTGGCATAAGCAAAGAAAAGAAAACAAATTATGTAAAATAAAACAACAAATCACAACTTACCAAACGATTGTCGTTATAGATACTCCGAATAGGTTAACAGTGTGAATCGCGAACTCATATTATTTACCATCAAGTTAACCACACATGGCACCGAACATTCTCAACAGTTACAGAAGAAACGACTTAATTCCAGAGTTTTGAGTATAGACAATTCGATAATTTAGCGATCTCCTCCGAGTAAACTTTTCGAACGCTCTGTTCCACCGATGGAGGTATTCACACACTTACAATAACCGCTGTCAACTCCGTGGATCTGGTACAGAGAAATGTTTCCGCACAACAATCGAATATTATAAAGCATTATATATCAGTTGAACAAAACCGCGTCCCATACGAAGAAGCTAAAACAGTTCCAAATGAAGGCTGCTACAAATGTTTGTCAAGAGTCCCTATCCACATGTCCTTTGTACCAGGATTAAAACATAAGTAAGCAAATTTAGCTCATCCCGCGCGGTAATACACAAGCACCTAAATAAATAACATGTTGATGTATATATACACGCCGTGGTTGGAACACGGATAAAGCCATAGTACTTCCATCATCATTATAAGCACGTACGCGTGTGCTTATCAAACACGGATTTGCCTGGTTGAGGATTTTTGTTCGTTTGTAGAAAACAATCTTGCTCCCCATGTATGTATATAGTCAATGTACTTTGTTAAACCTTAAGTGCACTCCATTTCAAGTCATAATCACCAGGCATGACATAAAATTACTAACGTCAATATTTCCGCTGCAACTGATGAACATATAGAATCACACGATATAGCACGACCAAACGAACATTATTGAATTAAAAAGGTGCTCTAATTTCATTTTCGTTTCATCACTATACTGGGAAGTAAGTTGTACGACAACTATAGTTAGGTGTATAAAGTGCTTGGCGCTCTAATTACATTTTCGTTTCATCACTATAGGAGTATAAGTTGTACAACAAACTAATAGTGTGTATAAAGTGCCTTGCGTAGAAACTAAAAGAAGAAAAAAGCCTGGGACAAAAAAAAAATTACTCCAATAAAAATTAACAAAATGAAAATTTCGAGTGTACTAGATACACTGTGTGACATACCATAATTCTAATGTGTTTTATTCAAAAGCCACTGATGTGCAGAGTTAATCAACATAATAAGGGTTTGCGCATGCCAGGATGTAATTGAACGCGTAAATCCATCGCACTTTTGATTGAAACGTTGACCTAGATGCCAGTAGAAAGTATTAAGGTTCCCTTACACCCACCTGCCCCCTCCCTTCCTCTCATTCACCCCACACCGCCACAACCCCTTCCTCCTCCTCCCCTCCTCCTCCTTACATTGTATCCACTTTAATGAAGCGATCCAATGCATATAAACTACAAATGGAAAAAAAGTTGTTATGGTTTTAAGCCGTACTATACCAGTACACATTTTACAGAGTTAATCATATTGTGAGTGACTCTAGGGGGGAGGGAAGGGAGGGGTCGAAGAGGAGGATATAATAAATTCCTTAACAAGAAAACCAGTTGAGACATTACATCAATAGCCTACTCTAAATTATTTTGATTTAAGTGTTTACATGTATTGAGAAAGTTCCCACTACCAAATGTATTCGCATTTTGTATTTTTATTCGCTTTATGTAGGGTACGTCATGGTATCACATTGTTCTACGTAGTATAATCTCGCAAGGTGCTGTAGGATGCATGTCCTACAGATGACCCTTGACCTTAACTTAACGAGGGTAATATTAGTATATGCTCATGAGCGGAAATATTACCCTTAAAATTGTGAGTGGTAAGTTTTCGTCAAATTGTAATCTTCTTTATCATTATATTGTCCCACCAAATTCATGGCGTTACCAAATGTACAATGCTACATACTAATAATTCTCAAAAAAGGGATCTTTCGGAGGCCGAATTCACGGTTAGTGAACAGTAGCATGGTGGCGGTATACCGCTATAAATATGAGCGAAATTTTCAGCACGATGACTCGGAGACACCGTCTTGTTCTCGTAAACTTTTCCACACTATGTACTCTCTCGTGGGGGAGCGATAATTTCTTTAATTTGCTGATAACATATCACATTTTCTGGCAAATACTGTAAATTGAAGCACAGTGGTAAGGCACTATAGATTTAGACATATATGCTGACTGTGAAAAAAATGTTTTTTAATTGTTTGGTTCAACATCGATACTTTCAGTTTGATCAAATTCTGATTCCAAGCTATGGGGTAGTCATGGAAAGGGGAGGGGGTGAGATGGGTGGGTTAATCCCATATATCTCACCCCCCTCGCCTTAAATATGTTTGGAAAATATCATTTTCCTACAAAATATTTTCGAGCAGTATTTTGCCTACTGACGTAGAATATAGTATTTGTTCCTCGAAAGTATAATGTGACCAATATCTGGGTTTGCTTTATAGCTAAAACGTTTCAAAAATATTCTCCTTGCCATTTTTTTCTCTCTGAATTATTCTCACACATAGAGAAAATTGAATTAGGAAATAAATTGTCCCCGTGGAATAACCACGACTTGAGAATGGCAAATTCTCCATAATCAACACCCTGCTTAGAGTGTCTCACAAAATTCATTCCCCGCCCTTACCCATAGTAGAAGTGCCAATGAGTTCGTCGGTTTCTTCCACAAGCTACCGATCATGCATTCAACGTTTTTCGCCAGTGACTTGCTGGTTATGCAGGCGATAGATTTTAGAGGGTCTTGTGTATTTTCCTTCAAAAATTTGGTCATCTTAAACCCCACTCACCCACCCCTCAATCAACAGCAACTTGGTTCCTTTGTATATGTACTGGGGTGTCTACAAACCCAAATATTCTCCATTTGACGTCGATCAATTTCCTTGTAATATTTCATATATTAATTTTATGAGTGAGGCTATTAACATATGAATCGTGTACGGTAGGTTATTTGGAAACAATTATAGGGAACGAACAATCCAGTCAGGATCGAAGTATTATTATTATTTTATCTATGCACTTATCTCTTAATTTTGTATCGACATTTCGGGTATTTTGTTGTGAAAACCACAAAACCACAAAAACTATCCAAACATGAACAAATGTGTAACCGCGTACAATATGTGGGGATTTCCCCTACGTCACAGATTGTCTGCAGTAATGAACTTTCGATTCGCACAGTGATATAGTGTGTCCTACATTTCCACATGCATATAAGAGTACAAGAACGGAGTTGCGTTACAATTTCGTAGGAGAAATCCCATCATTTCAAAGACATCATGTCGACTTCACCAGATCCATGGACACAGCTGGCTGTAAATGTAGCTATCACCACATTTACACACCCTATGGGATACGTTAAAACGTTAATCCAGGTGAGCTTCTTACCATCGCAGTGATAGGCTAGGCCGATACCATGAGATAGGCTTACGGCTGTACCCTATCCTATATACGTATGTTAGGATACCGAAAGTGGAAACGTTGCGTTATACTGTATGTCGCCTAAGTTAGACCTAGTGTTATTTTGACTGCTGAAACAGTGAAGGCGAATTTGTCTAGCACGATAAGCAATGTAAAACCTAGTCATTTAGCAAGGATATTAAGTCTTAGTTCTTACTATACGAATGTTAGTACCATATCTCAAAAATTCATATCCGAGTACTAGGGATCAAGGCTAGGTCTAAGCTATACCCTAGGCAAGTCCCAGGCCCCAAGTGACAGTACTAACATAACAAGTAACATATTTGTGTACTGTTATTTCATCACAGCATAAATCAAGGATAGTTAAATATTTTCTTTATGAACTGTTTGGAATATTCAGATCGTTAGTGAATGACATGTCATCATACTGGATGACATAAAATGTGGAATTTTTAAGCAAGATTCAGTATAAGCAAAACCTGTGCCAGAAGTTGTATCATTTGTTTTCGACATCGTTGGGGCCTAGGCTTAGCCTAAACCTTCATTGACTAATTAAATCATTAAATTTAATGACCAAGAAAGAAACTTTAAAAGTCAGAAGTTTAACAAAGAAATTTTTGTCACAAGTGTTTCTCCTCATTATTCTGCAATTTTTGGGCCGTTTGGCTTTTTTTAATCATCCCAGATTTTGATCAAAATGGCTATTAACTTATTAATAATAACACTTTGTTTTACCATATGGCCAACTTGTTTCCCTTATTTCAGTTCACTTCTAATCTATCTATTCTTTTTAATTTTGCAGGTCGGTTATGAGCCTATTGCACCGAAGATTGGGAAAAATTTATTTTTCCGTAAAACTCTGCTTCTCCCTGGGTTCTTTCAATACGGTGAGTGCAGATAAAGCATTGAATACATTGCTGGGTGTTTGAGTTTGTGCTGTATTTAATATGAGGTTGTTTTTTGGGTTTTTTCTTGCAGGCACAGTAAATGCATATTTAAATATTGTATAGGTCATCCCAATCGGCACATAGTATTCCCTGAACCAAAAATTAAAATTCAACAGTATTGCCGTGATGTTGACAGAGAAAGAGAGAAAGAGAGAAAAGAACAAACATAGATTGGAAAGTAAATGATTTATGCATAGTTTATGGTTCATCTTGGTTATCCTGAAATGTTAATTTTGCATGCTCTGTTTCTTGCAAGTTTCCATTTCAATTTCCTGAAAGTTTCATCGCATTTTGTTTATGCCTTAGAGGAGGAGAAGGCAACAGTTACTCAGGGCTTAAGGTATAAAGGATTTAAGGTAATCATGTTCTATTCAATCTAAAAAAAATATATATATCAGTAACTTATGGTGTTGTGTTTGGACATAACTGTGCCTTATATAGTACAAAACAAAAATTGTTACTCACCATGAAAATTTGGGGTTGACTGACATCTTTTTCTGAACGTAGTTGCCTTTTTGGGCCAATGTCTTCTCTTTTGAAGAGGTGAGAGGCAGGAGTAAATACTACCACGTAAAGCATCCATTCCCATTCCTTGTTAATCATATGTAAGTGAAGTCCTCTGATACTAAGTTATGGGTTTCCTGGAAGTTATGAATGGAAGACTGAAAAAATACTGTTGGCTGCTAGTTTGAGAAAGTCTGAGAAACAAAGGGGAAAAAAAAGAAGTGGATGATGTGCTAGCGGGTACACCCTTGTCTGTCTGGTTAGGACGTTCAGAGGCGGATGCAAATTTGGATGTAAAAGATTACACATCTTATCTGTTACAATGTATCTCTGAATATTCATTGGAAAGACGAGCCAATCAACCGCAATCATCACATGTGTTGCAAATGAGCATACAGTGAAGCTTCCTTAGTCTTGGAATTCATTATAAAACTAACCAGAGGTTATAAAAACTGAGAGTGGAATGGTTCAGAAGAAGTCAAGTTTGACTTCATATCCAAAAATCAATTTCATGATTATGCTGTTCACCTTCTGTCAAGAACATGATAATATTACAAGCACAGAAAAACTACAACAACTGTATCCCTGTACATATACTGTGTGATACTAGATTGTAATCCGTCACTTGTCGACATAATTTTTAAAAAGGCTGAGTCCATAGAGCTAAATCAAATAATAAGTTCATCAAAGTATCGTCCAACACAAACCAATCGCAGGTTTCGACACTGGTGGTGTGCCTGAGAAAGTGTGTTAACAGTGGCATTACTGTTGCAGTGTGTATTACAGGGTATCCGGGCCTAGTTTGAATCCCAGGTGTTAACAGTGGCATTACTGTTGCAGTGTGTATTACAGGGTCCCCGAGGCCTAGTTTGAATCCCAGGTGTTAACAGTGACATTACAGTTACAGTGTGTATTACAGGGCCCCAGAGGCCTAGTGTGAATCCAAAGTTTGAATCCCAGGTGTTAACAGTGGCATTACTGTTACAGTGTGTATTACAGGGTCCCTGAGGCCTAGTGTGAATCCAAGGTGTTATTAACACTGGCATTACTTTTATGTGTGTATTACAGGGTCCACATGTAAGCCAAAGATGATGGTTTGGGCTTGTGTCCCCTTTAATGTCTACTGCCAGAAAGTGCAAGTGCCTTTCTGTTTTTTTTTACTTGAAAACTGTGAAATCCACAGTCGTTTAGCTAGTAAAATTCTGAGCCATGGTATCAGTGCGAATATTACCAATGTTGTCGATATTAGATTTGATACATATTTGGATAATTACTACAGACCGTCGTATTTAGTAAACATGCCTACAACCAGTAAGTTTTAGAACTTACTGAAAGATCGTCACAAGCCAGTGTGCTGTAACAGCTTCCGGTGGCAAACCCTTGTTTGGAATAGCCCCCTTCATTTTAAGTTAACCCACTTTAAGCTTTAATACATATTTAAATGACATACATAACGCTGTCCCTCAGCTGTTCTTACCTGTGCTATTTGCTTCCTTGTTAAAACACAGAGTTATCCATTCGATGGTTAATTCCAACTTAAGCGTGAAACGATATAGAAGTTTCGTAGTGTAGCTCACAGAGAATAATGTAATATTGTTAAAGATGTCATCCTAGGTTGTTAAAATCACTCCCATTAGCAGGATCTTAACGGTTAGCCTTAAAGGGGTGGTGCTTTGTAAAAAAAAAAAAAAAATCCAATCAGTAAATGTCAATATATAATTGCTGGGAAGCTGTAATAAAGAAAACCTTGAATAAAACAGCTCGATTGACCTTTTTTTTGGATAGTTGATGTGGTCGTCTAAAAGTTGATTACAGTCAGAAAGTAGAAAAGCTTCTATTTGACAAGGCTAGAATGCAAGAGATTTGCATGTTAACAGATGCTCTTTCCTGAAAAGAACTGTATGAAGAGCAGGGTAAAGAAATATGTACACAAAGCATCAACCTTTCATCATTTCCTGGATGCTTTCCCCCTTTTTTTTAATAATAGCTTCATCATTTATGCATAATATAATAATGGTCATTCTAAATGCTTTTATCCAACATTGCTAAATTGCTTGGGGACCCTGGAGATCATATAAAATGGAGGCTTGTATTAGACTGTACTATATATCACAAAAGCTCTGCAGGCCCCAACCCCCCCCCCCCACACCCCCTCCTTCCCCAAGTCCTCTTAAAAAAAGTCTGAGTCATTTCTGAAGAATTATAAATTTACAGAAGGGAACTGATCTGCATTTGAAGGTTTTTATACCTTGGGGTTGATAATACAAAGCTCGCCCTCTTTAAGGTATCAAATTTTAATCACAGGACTGTCAGAACTTCCCCTTTACATCGATGAGTAATGAAACAAGAGAGAAAGTAATACTCTTCTGTCATTGCCACACGTCCTCTTCGTATCAACCTTTATTGTATCATTCTCACAGGATGGTTAGTAATTAGTGAAGCCTGAGGAGGTCCAATGTAGGCATAAGGTTATGTACATATGAAAGTAAAACCTTTAGTATATATGTCACGTATGCAAACACAATGCAGTCAGTTTTAATTTGTGTGCGTGTGTGTGGCACCAGCAGACTAGTAGTGATTGTGTACTCATATTCGTATTCTAGCATTGTATACCTGTATGTGTACTCTCCCCCCACCCCCCCCAGCTTCCATCCTACACCTCCATCCCCAGCCTCATGCCCAGTCTCAATCCCCAGCCTCCACTCCCTATCCCCAGTCTCAATCCCCAGCCTGCACCCACCATTCCCATCCCATCCCAGCCTCCATCCCCATCCCCAGCCTCGACTTCCCATCCCCAGTCTCAATCCCCAGCCTGCACCCACCATTCCCATCCCAGCCTCCATCCCCAGCCTCGACTCCCCATCCCCAGTCTCAATCCCCAGTCTCAATCCCCACCGCCATGCCCCGCCTCCATGCCCCAGCTGGTTTTAAAAGTGTCATAAATTTTGGTGCAGTTTCTATTTTCTTGCAGTGTGCCAAATAAAATGTCACATAATATGAAGTATTATAAATACTTACCTTGAAAGCTGTTGCCAGAGTTGGTGGTATTCCAGAAATCATTGCTATGTCCTTGGATATTGTGTGTTCTGTTATCTGAGCAGCAGAAAACTTTCAGTATCTTCAAGACAAATAGCTGTAAGCATTTGTGAACAGTCTCCCAAGATATATATTTTTGTTGAAAATGGTAGTTTGTCTAGCGAGCTGTGAGATTGTGTGACTAAGTACATGTACAGTATGTTAATCACTATTTATGGCAGTGAAAATAAGAACTAAATCTAAAGTGCAGATGACTTTTGTACACAAAACTTCTCTTTAGATTCAACTGTGGCCAGCAGTTGTATTGAATTAGCGTTTGTTTGGTAGCTGTTGTTAAAAATTGTGAATTTGTGATTGCATTCCCAGGTAGGTAAGTTATTAATAAATATGGTTCTATCCTGCCAATGTACAGTATAGGTCGTAGTATATCTGGTTTTAATATTCATTGTCCTTGAACTTTATTGTTCTTCCTGTGGTAAAATTTTGGTTCCGATGCTTGTTTCCAGCTGAATCTATGCAGTCAAGTTTGGGTGTGTATGTGTGAATATGATACCCTAGCTTGTAAACATGGTATCTCAAGAAGGGAATATATGTGATTGATGTCATACTTGGTATATGTTGGTCAGTGTCAGTAGATGATCCCTATTGTTTTTGGTGGGGCTATCATGCATATTAATGAGTGGACGGGGCTTAACATAAAATGTTAAAATGTCAATATCTCTTCAACGGTATGTCAGATTCAAGTTCATACTTGGTATGGTGATGTAACTACATAGTGACTACATGTTCTTTGCAACAATTTTTACTTCATTAATATTCATGAGCGGATAATGGGAAATCATCAAAACCAGATTGTAAAAAAAAATATTCAAACTGCCACCATATCATGAAGGAGTTGAGTGCCAAAGCTGAAATTTGGTGTATAAGTAGATATAGTATATATTTAACTGGTGTAAATTTCACAAAATGTTTCAATTGATCGCATGGTCAACCGGGGTCAAGACGGGCGGGGTCTTTTTGACCTTTTTCTGGCTGGAGTCAACTTTGGGCCCATGTCATTTCTTAATTAATGCATTGGTGGGCTTATAATTGATTATGGGTATAGACATGCAACCATAGATAATACCCAAGGAATATAAGATTCATGTGACCCCTCATGTGGGCACAGGGTGACCTTAAAATCACAAAAAACATTTTCGGCTGAATAAAGTGCCTACTTTGGGTGATCATAACCAGAAAAGTAAAGGAGATCAAGTTAAATTGAGTGCAGATTCATGAATTTTGGGAAGAAGTAAGATAGAATACTGAATTTGAGCTCTCTACCTGGTACAAAGACTGAATTATGAGCTTTCAAAGTCGGAAAATATCACAAAAAGCACTTTTCGTGAATCGCAAACGAGCAAAATGGCCATTTCGACCAAATTTCAACGGGCCATATCTCGAAAACGACAGAGAGTATGATTTTTCTTTTTTGTATGTATTCATTTGGGACATACTCAATCATTCTTATGAAATTTCATCTAAATCTGAGAGGGTCACCTGGGAACTTTTCAGAAAATTGGTTGATTTGAGGCGGAATGACCCTACAGTATATTCACATAAAATAATGGCTTACCACACTATGAATATATGTGTGGGCTTTGATAATATGAGCAGTAATATGTGGCTACTACGTAAGGATATGGAAATCATACCAGTTCATTGGACTGACGAATGTTGTCAGACTCACCATGTGTTAAAGTTCTTAATATCTACTGGCAGGAAATTACCAGTGCGTTTTCGTTTTCTACTGGCAAACAGCAAAATAGACTGTCATTTAGCCAGTGATTTAGCCAGAGAGGGCGTTGTGGTCAAGTGGTTAAGGCAGTGGACTTGTGATCTAAGGATTACAGGTTCGAGTCCTGGCCAGATCATTGCGTTGTGTCCTTGGGGCCTGGGCAAGGCACTTTATCTCCATTGCCTCTCTTCACCCTGGTGTATAAATGGGGACTTGCGAGGTAACTTGTAAATATAGTTGCGTGTGCCGGTTTGTGGCTGCACCCTATGGGAAATCCCGGACACGTGGCTGTGGTACACTGTGGTGCCCAGGAGAGATTGTTTGAATTGCGCACACTTTGGTGTGTGGGTGTGACAAGTTACTGTACCAATGACCAGGATTAAGTTGTAAAGTCGTGTGAGAGGGCCTTGGCCCTGAACAAGACTGTAAATCTAACATATATGAATAGTCCACATTTTGAAACCCGTAGCAAGGTACAATATTTACTGTAGTCTCCTACTATTTACCAAAAAAAGTTGTAAGAAAAAAAATCTGTAAATCTGGTATTATGTGAATGGAATTGGGAGTCTTTCCATATCTGGAGATTGTTTGTAATGGTTCATACTTAATGTGTTCTTCTTTTCTTGAAATTATTCCTTCAAACAGTCGGGCATATCCGGAAAGTGGACGGATTCTTTGGTCTCTACAGAGGAGTAGGCGCAAGAATCTTTGCGTCGGTTTCCGGAAACCTCGTGGCACGAATAACCAGCCAGGTAAAATGAGACTAAAGACAATTAGAGGCGAAAACAGGGGTGTTATTCCCGGATGAGGAGCAGGTCGCTTTAAGCCCGTCTTGAACGCGATATCATCATCTTTATTATTACACAAGGAATAAGATTATCCAGTATCTCATGGCAGAGTGGTTATTCAGAAATGACTTAGTTAGATGATGATGTTGTGGGGGGGGGGAATGACCCGGAAATGGGTCAGTGGGGGGGGGATGATACTAGAATATTTACCCTTTTGCAGGCTTGGTAAATTTGGAGTTCATTACATTGTTAAATTTTGTAACCATCTAACCATAGGTCTATTTTTTTATTTTTTTATTTATTATGTACATAAACTAGATACACACCAGGTAGGTTGATGGCTCCCACATGAGAATATGAAATGCCAAAGAAAAGTGAAATACCATGTATGTTTAAGTTTTGATGGCTTTTTGAAGGAAAAACCCCCGCATCTTTCCGCCCCCTCTACACACCCCACCCCCCTCTACACATCCCCTACCCCCCTCACCCATCATCCTATATGCACACATTTGCGTCTCTCTCACCACTTTCAATTACAACCAACCTGAATTCGGTGGTTAATCCACTAAGTTTTCCTCCAAGGTGCAATGGTGAGGGCAGTAGTTCAAAATTCTTTTTTCACGACAAACAAAAAATATTTACCAACCTCACCGTAGGTATGCAGAATGGAAGCGCGGAAATTTGTCGAGCTATGTAGATTAAATATAAAGCAAACTGATTTTTTAAAGTTTGAACTACCGTATGTTTCTTTATCATTTCATAATCATATATAATTTCTCCATTGGCGAACTGAATCGTCAAACCAATGTGGTCTTTTAAAATCTCTGTAGAAGTTTTTGCTAGATAAAAGAGGTACATCTTTCTGGATAGTTGATAGATTAGCCACTCATGGAACCATTCATTTTTTAATTTATTTTAATTGTTTTAATTATTTTAAAATTATTTAAATTATATTTTTAAATTTATTTTTAAAAATATTTTTATTTTTTTTTTTTATGTACAATGTCTATGTATACCATAGGTTAGCTAGAAGAGTCCAAACTCATTGATTGCTAACATTTATACCTCTTTCCTTTAAAGGAATACAAAGGTCAAGTGACGAAAATCCCAAAAAAATTTGCCAATTTCACCAAATGTTCTATGAGCCAAATTGTCTTCCATTCATGCACTTTCAGCAGCCCTTGCCAACCACAAGAATCCAGTTCATGTTTTGATATTAAGACATCGCTAAATGTCGTCCCTGTGTTCGTTTTCTGGGGCTTTCTGATTTGGAGAATATTCAGGGAGGACAGGGATGGGGGGGGAGGGGAGGGTGGGGTGGGGTAGAGTGAAAAAGATAATGTATTCATGCTTTTAGACAAAAACCATCTTAATGACTTACTGGTGATTGGTGAATGTTTCTTTTGCAACTAACAGTTTTACTAACATTGATCTCTTCCTCTTTTGTGATTTTTTCATCCCCTGAAATCTTGCTGGTGTTTCACTCTGGCATGGTAGATGTAGAAGAAAGAGGACATTTTGTGGGGGTGGGGGGGGGAATGACCCAGAAATGGGTCAGTTGGGGGGGATGATACTAGAATATTTACCCATTTGCAGGCTTGGTAAATTTGGAGTTTATTACATTGTTAAATTTTGTAACATCATTTTCATATCTGCAATAATCTCTTAAATAAACCCATGTTTGTTTTCTTCACAGAAACTAGAAGAGCATTTTCCCAGCCAAGAAAGTGAGAACACAGAATCGAAGAAGGGAGCGAAACTGACAACAAATGAGTTTTTGACAGAGGTAACCGTAGTTGTTGTCAAGAATGAAGAAATAAATCATGCATTGGGTGTCCGACCCTGATGGTACCCACCTTGGAGGCCGCCAATGTTGTTAGGTCTAGGTCTAGGTTTTTGAATTTTACTTTTTGACTATTTTTAAGTCTAGCTCAGTATTGCCCAAGGTTTAGTCACGAGTGCGTACCTCACCATTGGACCACTTTCTCAAAATAATGAGGGAGGTGAACGCACCCACCCCCATCCCCTCCCCACTCATCATCTCTTCAAGACACCTATGGTGAAATGAAATTGTGAAAATGATATCACTAGTGGGTATAAACACAGATGGTACTGTTTGCGGGATAAAATCTTGCATAATTTTGAAGTTACCGAATAGGTCTATTTTAATTTTTTAATATTTTATTCATGTACATAAACTAGATACACACCAGGTAGGCTGATGGCTCCCACATGAGAATATGAAATGCCAAAGAAAAGTGAAATACCATGTATGTTCAAGGTTTGATGGCTTTTTGAAGGAAATTCCCCCAGCAATCTTTCCGCCCCGTCTACACACCCCACCCCCCTCTACACACCCCCTCTACACACCCCCCTACCCCCCTCACCCATCATCCTATATGCACACATTTGTATCTCACTCACCACTTTTAATTACAACCAACCTGAGATTGGTGGTTATCGGTACAGGCCGTTAGTCATTAAGGTTTCCTCCAAGGTGCAATGTTGAGGGCAGTAGTTCAAAATTAAAAGCGAGTAGGTTGGATGAAACCTGTGTTGTGTGTAGGATTATTTTCATTTGGTGGTCAAAAGTTACCAGTATTGCCATATTCTTTGCCTGGTGTAGCTGGTGTAAACCTCATAATGACGACGTGTTTCATTTGACTTTGAAACTTTGGGAATTTTCATGTAATGTATCTGGAAATATTCAGCATCTTGGTGACATCATCATTTGTAATGTTATATAAAGTACTTCTTCTTTTTTTAGCTCATACCAGCATGCTGGTGTGAGCTATTGTTACAGTGCGGCGTCTATCACTCTATCACTCTATCACTCTATCCGTCAACAATTGGTAAAACCGCTCCCACTCGCACAGTGTTTGATGGAATTTCATGAAACTTGGACACAAGGACCATTGGGTATAGGGCCATTAGAGATGGTCCGAAATTTGGGGTCAAAGGTCACCTGTGGGCCGTAATGGGCCATTTTCTGGAAATACGCAAAATGCTTCTTCTCCTACAGATTCGATGGTACAATGTTGAGGGTTTGTCACGATAGTACTATGGAAGTGTTACCTTCAGGGTGTTCATGAATTTTAGATCAAAGATCAACTAGAGGTCTTTTGTGGCCCGGGCTGCGGCCCTATATTTTCAAATTGCTTCCGTTCGTACAGTGTATGGCCAGTTATAATGAAACTTGGTCACAA